>CAUYSK010055953.1:0-96107 GCA_963575035.1 Avahi laniger
GTCTTAGTTATAAATTCTTCGCCTAGGCCAATATCTAAAAGAATTTTTCCTACATTTTCCTCTAGAATGCTTATGGTTTCATGCCTTGGATTTAAATCTTTTATCCATCTTGAATTAATTTTTGTGAGTGGTGAGAGGTAGAGGTCCTGTTTCATTCTTCTGCATGTGGTTATCCGGTTTTCCTAGCACCATTTAT
Source organism: Avahi laniger (assembly GCA_963575035.1). Taxonomy (NCBI): domain Eukaryota; kingdom Metazoa; phylum Chordata; class Mammalia; order Primates; family Indriidae; genus Avahi; species Avahi laniger. Next base: position 197 of record CAUYSK010055953.1, read on the forward strand.
TGACTGGGCTCTTTTCCCCCAGTGTATGTTGTTTGTAGATTAGTTGATTGTAGATAGATGGTTTTATATTTGGGTTCTGGGTTCCGTTCCATTGGTCTGTGTCTCTATTTTTGTATCACCTTGCCCCAATTAGAGTTGCTTTCATTAAAAAGTCTAAAAACAATAGATGCTGGTGTGGATACAGAAAGAAAGGAAAACTTATTCACTGTTGGTGCAAGTTAGTACAACCCTTATGGAAAACAGTATGAAGAGTTCTCAAATAACTGAAACTAGACCTACCATTTGATCCAGCAATCCCACTATTGGGCATCTACCCAAAGGAAAAGAAGACTTCTTTTCAAAAAGACACCTATATTCAAATGTTTATTGCAGCACAATTCACAATTACAAAGATATAGAATCAACACTAGTGCCCCTCAGTTCATGAGTAAGTTAGTAAAATGTGGTATATGTATACCATGGAGTACTACTCAGCCATAAAAAATATGAATTAATGCCTTTTGCAAAAATCTGGATGAAACTGGAGACCATTCTCCTAAGTGAAGTATCTTAAGGATGGATGAACAAACACCGCATGTACTCACTATTAAATTGGAGCTAACTGAAGAGCACACATGTGCACAAAGGGAAGTAAAACTCAGTGGAAATCAACCAGGGGCAAAGGAGGAGGAGAGGAGGGGCTAAAACCTACCTAATGGATACTGTGAACACTATTTGGGTGATGGGCACACCTATAGCCAGGATTCATCATTACAAAAGTGATCCATGTAACCTAAAACGTTTGTACCCCCTTAATATTTTGAAATTAAACAAAAAAATGGTTCAACATGTGAGTGATGGATTGAGACTTCCTGGGTCTGAGCCCTTATGGAGGATGATTTGTGTAATCTTGGGCATGTCACTCAATCTCCCAAAGCCTCACTTGCCTCACTGAAAATTGAGAATAACAATTTAATTAAATAATATGCTAAGCACTGAACTTGGGTGTTGTGTGGGCCCACTAAATATTAGTTATCTTTAAATGTTCATTAATACTTAAATACCATGATTACAATCCTATTATCATTAGTAGGAGTAATAATAATACATTCGCTTTCACCCTCGAGTGGTCTCAATTAGCACTGCACACGTGGACATAGCTCAAAAAGGGATATCCAGAGACGCCACTGTCAATTTTCCCAGGTGCTCCACACTCCGACTGAGAATCTCACCTGCCCATAAAGGGTTCATTATTGAATATGATGCAAGACGAGCACCCTAGTTTTTCAAGAACAGAAAGAGGAGGGAGGTATCCATCATTTTCAAGCTGCTTCAGTGACTGCTTCACGTGCCACCATTAACCCTGTCGACTGCATCTCAGCGGTAAGGCTGGTGTGGCGTTCTCAGCTGCAACTCTGCTGCTGAAACATCGGCAGACTCAATAAATGCCCTGAAATTTTACCTGCTCCTGCTGTCTGCTGAACAGCTCTGGGCCCAAATAGGTTTCTTTTATTATGGACAGAAAGGCCAAGTGAAATTTTAATCAGACAGACAAGGAGGGTATCTGAGAACACTGAAATGCCATCCCCTCTGGTATTTCTACAATATTGAACTTGTCTTTTTGGGGCCTTTGTAACTATTTCAATCAGCTGTGAGATACACAGCCTGTGTTTTTGCAAATTCTCTTCTTTTTAATTAAGATGCTGTTCACTAGGATATTAGAAGGCACACAGTTCTTCTTGTAATGTGCAAACTATTGAAGGGAAATTAAGCAGTTGAAACACATGGATTTAGAAAGTGCATTGTTAGCCCAATCCTTTTACTCATAGCAAAAGTCATAGCACTATTCTTACTGGATATTTGGGGCATTTTCCCCTTCCCATCCCAGTCTCTGGGTTTCTCAGCCTTCAATTGTATTATTATATATATTTGTTTTAATATGTGGTGAGCCTGCTTTCTTCTTTATTTTTAAAATAATGTAATATTTGGGATCAACGAAAGCATATCTATAACAAACATGGATACCAGGAAGCATAATAACACAAAAACCCACGAACCTACCACTCAACCTAAAAATTAAGGCATTTATCAATACTATTGAAATTACTTGTTTGCTCCTTGGTGAGTTTATTTTTCCTGGAAATAATCAAGCACTGTTTTGCCAGTTAAGGTGCATAAAATACCATACATCGTTGGAAATGCTAGAATAAAAATAGGTGGTATTTCTTACTTTAAAGTTTGTCAAAATGATTAGTCTATTAAAGGCTATACTGCAATTTCTGACATTCATTCATCCACTCATTCATTGGTTCCTGCCTTTAAGGATTCCTGCATTCATTCTTCCCTTCTTTCATTAAATTTTGAACATACTTGCAGCATTCTTTTAAAATATAATTAATATGATAATTGCTATTTCCTGAATGTTTATGTGACCCCTAAAATTTGTATGTTGAAATCATAGCCTCCAAGATGGTTTGAGAAGATGGAAGGGAAGGTAATCGGGTCAGGAGGCAGAACCCTCATGAATGGCATTAGTACCCCTATGAAAAGAGCTTGAGAAACCCCTCAGCCCTTTCCCGATGTGAGTGTAGAGTGAGAAGGGTGTCTATGAGGAAGTGGACTCTGCCAGACACTGAATCTGCCAGCACCTTGATCTTGGACTTCCCGGCCTCCAGAACTGGGAGGAATAAATTTCTGTTGTTCGTAAGCCACCCAGTCTGTGTTATCCTGTTACAGCAGTCCGAAAGGATAAAGGCAGTAGTTATGTAACATTTCATTATTATGTCCTGACCATAAAACTGGGATTCTAGTGAGAATTTCTTGTGGAATTTGAGTAGGACATTATATTTTGTTTGCATGCTCATGGTTTTAGTAAGCAAACATACGTTTCCTTCAAGAACGTTAGGGTACACTTGAACTATCCTCGCTCACACTGAAAGGACAAAAAGGCAACGGCCAGGTGTTAAAAATTAACATCCTGTTCTCCACATTTTTTTTTCCCTTTTGTTTGCTCGAAAGTAAAACCCTCATGGAGTCTGAGTCAAATTGTAGAGTCAGTAATTCTGTAGTTCTTGAAGATTTTCTGAACCATCTAACCTCGGGCTAATGAGGCAAGTCTTACCACAGGCCTGCTCTCCTACGAGCTGTCCACCCACAGTTGCAGAGCTAATTTTACTCTCAAAACTGTCTCGAATGCTTTGGGTTCCTGCTGACTCTTGAGTCCTGAGGAGTGCATTAGCCCTGTGGGGAAAGATAGGGGGAAAATCAGGGCACATGACCTCCAGGAGGTGAATGTGGTCCCACCTGTACCTACCTGGACGATGCGGCTGCCATGTTCCCTTTTCAAGCCTACGAACATCACTGTCTTCATTTGAATGTTCTTCAAGTAGAATTTTTTAGCATGGAAAATTGCAACTGAATGTTAGCCATTTGAATAGTCTCAGCTAGGAAATATCTGCAACGTGGTATAGTTCCACTGGTATGTCTTTTCCCTTAAGGAGATAAAAACATCTATCTTTCTTAATGATTTCTTTCTGATCAGTGAAGCAACACATGCTCATCTTTAAAGAGACACATACTTTCTGCATAGATAAACTATTTCCTCCTTAATTAAATCCAACCACTTGGAGACTATTCACTGCTTGGGGAAACTTTGCTGACCTTGTTCTACATATATACAAATACGAGTATGTGTGTGTGTATGTGTGTTTAGAGAAAAATTGAATCATACATTTCTATCCTGCCCTTTTCAACTTCACAGATACCGCAGGAGTCTTTCTTGGTGGTATATATAAATGTATTTTCTTCTTTTTAATGGCCCTGTAGTGTTCCACTTTATGGCCGTACTGCATGTAATTAATTTAACCAGTCCCCTGCTGGTGGACATTCAGATTGTTTCTGTTGGTTTTTTCAACTCCTAAGAACACTGTCTAAGCACATGATTCTCTGAGTGAAAATTTCTGTTGGAGTGAATGGCTCATGGGTTTCAACAATGGGTAAAAATGTGCTCCTCATTTTCCTTATGAACCTTTTGCTAAATTAGACGGAAGTATCAAGTTAGCCAAGGAAGGAGGTCATGCAGGGGTGTCATGGTTGTCTTATGGGGGAAACAGTAGTTGAGAAAGCACATGTCCTAGGGAGAAAAAAAAATCTGTAACTTTTGTGTGGCCTACTCTTATTTTCAGTTAATAAAGTTTTCCAAGTGGCCTCCCTTCGCACAGAGAGAAATGAGTGGATTTGGGAATGTATCCTTGACTATTCTGATCCATGCTCAATAAGTAACGGGAAGAGGATTTGAACCCCAAGTTAAAGCTCTTCTGAACTGCTTGTTTTCTCAATACCTTCATTGCCCCTAGATTTTCCTTCAGTGTCTAAGAATAAGGAAAGAAAAACTACCAAAATTCTCTCCTGTCTCGTGGAAATCACGAGGCTTTTGGGGTCATGATATTTAGGGCTTATGATTAACAAAGGATATAGCATTTTATGTCTGAACCCTTCCCAGCAATCTGCCCACGATGTGCTTGGTGTCTCTCTCCCTCCCTCTCAATCCCTCTCCGTCCCTAATCCACCCTCACCTCTTCCCTGAATAGCTGCTCACTCTCTGCTCCATCCTTGCCCCTGCAATCTATTCTTCTTGTGGCTTCTGGAGAGATCTTCATAAAGGATATATTTTATCAGGGCATTCTTTTGCTCACAACCCTTCAGTGGTTTCTTGTTCTACATGGGGAAAATTTCAGAGATCTCAGTGGAACTTTCCCTGTCCTGCTTCTCCAACACGGCCCCACATCCTGTTCAAACTGGTCTGATATCAGACCCTCAAATGAGCAAGGCTCATTCATATTTCAGAGACTTTGTACCTGTTTTTCACCCCTACTGGGTTGAGCTCAAACCCTGTTTTGCATGGACATTCCTTCTCTTTCTTTATATCTCACTTTAAATGTCATCATTTCAAAAAGGCAAACCTATCTCTTCCCAGGGACAGCAGATGCTCATTGCTCAGGCCACGTTTGTGTCCCACAGTGTGTATGTCAGAATCTGCAACCTGGGCTCTTTCGTATTTCTCTCTCACTAAAATACAAGCTCCACGCAGGTAGCCTCCATGTCTCTTATGCTTATTTTGGACTCAAAGCCTAGCCCAGCGCCTCCTGCGTGATGGCCCTCCAATAAATATTGAAGGATGACGACTAGGAGTGGCCATGTGCATTTTCTTTCAGTCTCTGTAGTAGCTCTATCTGCTGTTACGTGAATAGGCCCCAGCATCCCCAATTCTGTGTCATTAGCAAATGTGGACATCTTGACTCAGTCAACAAGGGGTGGCCCCCAAGCAGCAAACTGTGTTGCCTAAAATCAGGCCTTTTCCAATAATATACAATGGGAAACAAGAGACTGCATTGTGTTCCACAAGACGACAACTGAGTCGTAATGAGGGAGAGAAAAATAAGACCACAGCAAATGGAACATAAAACGTGTAATGCACCAGGCAGGGGAAGAACCAGGGGAGCTGTTCTGAGAGCCACCACGATGGAAGGTTGGAGCTACGATGTGGAAATGCGCAAAGACCTTTGCCCCTATGAATCATGTATTGGGGAAACAGTTGAGCATCTATAGACGTCAAATAACCAATAAAATTTCATGAATGGTAATGCTTGCTGGTATCCAGGAGAATAAGGCTGACCTTACAACATGATCCGCTAACAAAATTAGGTCATTTGTCTTTGATAGGAGATGGCCACTTCCTTATTTTTTATTTATTCATTCGTAAGCAGCTGCTTTAATAAGCCTACATGATCTTGGACGCCATGCTCATACGTTCTAGTAAAGCCAGGAAGAAAATTACAGAGAAAAAGGCCATTTTTAAATTAACCCAGAAAAAAAGAGGTGGCGGCCAACACTTCTGAGAGGTGCAGTTTTACCATGTCTACGGGGCAGGACAATTTCCTTTTTACTGTGTTCTTGTAGGGGAACAGGGAAAGGTCCCAAATTATGCAGCTGCAAAATAGGTTCATTTCTGCCTCTCTTGGGAGGTGAAATGTCTCTCCTTCCTTGAGAATTTTCTCTGTGCTTCCTCAACCACCCCTACTCACAGATGCCCCCTGCGTACTTTATCGAAAACATGGCTGCCCTGCTTTCAAACCATGTTGAGGTAGTGCCCACCCTTAGGCTCCCCTGAACCTGCAGACTTAGGGAAAACTAAACAGCTGTCCTCAGGAGGTCATGAGACCCTCTCCGTAGTCTTCTTTTCTGATTCGTATATAACCATCTCTAGAGAGTGAAACAGAGAAACCAAGACGCTTGCTGAAAATTCCTGTATGTTGAGGGAAAAAAGTCCATCTCTCAGAGTTGTGTCTTGACCATGCTGAGCTTCAATCCTGAAGAATTCTCTTCTGTGACATGTAAAAGTCAGCTCCTGCAATGCTCTGCTCATTGGCAAAAATTATGTTCATTTTTAAGAGAAATAGATTCTGACAAAAGGAGGGAAATAATACTCTCATGCTTTATCTAAAACTGAAAAGCCACTCCTCCATGACTAAATGTCTAAATCAACATGTGTGCTTAAAACCTCATTCAAATGCTGTCTCCTCCAAGAAGCCACCTTGATTTCTACCCACTGAAAGTCTTCTCTCTCTCTTTTCTCTGTCCACAGTTTCTTGTTTTTATTTCTTCTCCGTCTCTTAATTCTCCATGCCTTGTGTTATAATGTGTATGTGTGAGACAGAGAGATCTCCCCAGTAGAATAGGAAGGCAATTTAGGTCAGAGACCTGGAGACTTTAGCTTTGTTGCACATACTGTTGATTTTAGTAGATGAGCAAGAGTGACAAGTGACATTTTTTTTTTCAGATAAGCAAAGAAATCCAACCTCTACCTCTGCATATGTATATACTTTCTTCTAAACTGAGCTGATAGAAATGAATGCTTAAGTATTTAGCTTCTTGGATTTTAAAGTAAGATTCTGTGTTATTTCAACCAGGGGTGCTCTTGCCCTCACAATGCAGCCCTTCGTTCAATGAATTCAGCTGCTCATTCAGGTCCTACTAGATGTCAAGGACTGAACTGTAGCCTGAGGATGTCCTCAACTGAAGCAGAACTGGTTTCTGTCCTCAGGCTTAAAGTCTAGTGTAAAGCTTTTAAAAAGTAAACAAACAAATAATTACATACTTGAAAATGGTGACAGGTATGATGAAATAATAAAATAAGGTGTTCCCCAAAGGAAAACAAAGATGATGGTAGTTGGGAGGGGAATCTGCTTAGATAGGGCGGCCTTCCCTGAGGAGGTGATGGGCAGGCTGAGAGATAAAGGATGACAGAGGACCCGATTGCCTTGAGGTCCTGAAAGGAGACCAGTGTGGCTGAGGTATAATGAATAAAAGAGAAGAAGCGGGGGAGGAATTTGGAGGAAGAAGCAGGGCCAGATCAATGCCCACCAGCTGAAATACCCCCAGTGGCCTTGAAAAATCCAAACCTTTCTTCCTGTACCTTCCATGAGCTTATTCCTGATGTCACTATTTTGACTTCCATTGAATACATTAGATATATCATATATATCTTGCACAGATAAAAATCCATTTGTTGGCTAAAATAAACAATAATGACACCACCAAATGCTGCCAAGTATCACTCATACGTTGCTAGTGGGAATGTAAAATGGCAAAATCATTTTGGAAAATAGTTTCCCACTGTCTTGTAAAACTAAGCATGCGACTATCATATGACTAAGCAATTGACTCTTGGGCATTTGTCCCAGAAAAATGAAAGGACGTCCACACAAAAACCTGTATGCAAATGTTCCTTGCAGCTTTTTTTGTAATAACCAAAGACTGGAAACAACCCAGATGTCCTTCAGTGAATGAATGGTTTAACAAACTGTGATACATACACATCATGGAATACCACTTGGCAATAAAAAAGAACAAATTGTTGACACACACAACAGCTTGGATGAAACTCCAGGGAATTATGTTGAGTGAAAAAAAAGCCAATCCCTAAACGTTACCTGTGATATGATTCCACTTACACAGCATTCTTAAAGTGACAAAATTTTAGAAATAGAGAAAGGAGGAGGTTGCCAAAGGTCGGAAGGAAGGATGTGAAGTGCAGATAGGGTGTGGTTATAAAAGGATCCTTGCATTGATGGACTGTTTCATGCCTTGACTCTATCAAGATCACTATCCTGGCAGTGATATCGTTCTATAATTTTTCAAGATGTTACCATTGGAGCAATTAGGTTAGGGGCACATGGGATCTCTCTGTATTGTATTTTACAACTACATATGAATCCACAATCATCTCAAAATAAAAAGTTTAATTTTAAAAATCCTTTCCTATAACAACTTAGAGTTTTCAAGATTTTTAAAATATATATTAGCATATTAAGTTTTTGATTTAAATGAATGTCCCCTCCGCCCAATTGTAAGAGCTTTCACTTCAGAGATCTTGTCTTCATTATCTCTGTGTACGTCCCCTCAACAAGCCTCTTGTTGTCATGGAAAGAACAAGGCTCTGGGGTCCAGGACGACATGGGTAAGAAATCAGATCCAATGTTGGGTGGAGGGCTGTGCAAACCAGAGCATGAGTTGGTAAAGACTAGAATGCATAGGCTGAAGGGGCCGGCAGGTCTCATTGCCCCCGCCAACCCCGGGCATTCTGTGAAGCAGCAATTAGGGCTCGTAGGACCATCTGGGTAATGTGGGTTAATCTCCCACCTCATGAGCCTTAGTTTAGTCACATCTGCAAGGAAACATTTTCCTTGAAACACAGGTCTCAGGGATTAGGACATGATATCTTTGGGTGGCCATTATTCAGCCTGCTGTAATAAGTGCGAGAACAGCCATGAAGTAAGGAAGCATTCCTTGTGTCTGATAAATTAGGTGTTCAGGCAAGGTATATGCTGGACACTCACTGTCCAGGTGAGGTGCCTGTTAGGAACTTACTGTTCAGGTAAGGTACATGCTGGGAACTAGTTGTCCAGGTAAGGTGCCTGCTGGCAACTCACTGTCCAGGTGGAGGTGCATTCTGGGAACTAGCTGTTCAGGTAAGGTACATGCTAGGAACTAGCTGTGCATGAGAGGTGCATGCTGGGAGCTAGGTATTCTGGTGAGGTGCCTGCTGGGAACTAGCTATTCTTATGAGGTGCATGCTGGGGGCAGCACGGATGACAGCAGGAGACCATGTGAGAAGAGGACCACGGGGGCAAACTATCCCACTGGTGGGGTCAGAACAGCTGGTCCCAGCTGGCTTGTCAGCAGGCAATCTAGAGAAAGGCTTTGGTGCAATCCCTCAGCCCACTCTCCGTATGTATGCTTAATGATTGTGTGAACTTGGGAAAATTGCTTAACTTCTCTCAGCCTCAGTTTCCTGTTTGGAAAAAGGGGAATGATGCTAGTATTTAACTCTTAGGGCTGTTGTGAGCGCTAGTGATCACGTGTATAAAGTTCATAGCCCGTGCCTGCAAATGTTGGCTGTGATAATTACATTATTGCTGCTGATGTTGTTACCACGAGGACGGTGCTGGTGACATAACTATGCACCTGTAGGCATAGCTTAAGTGTTGGCTGCATGACATTGAATTTCAGTTCAGAGAGTTACTGACGTCAGTTCTGCCGCCTGCCCTAGCCATCAGCCTTCTTGGTTTAAAAGGCAAATAGTTCTGATGGAAGATGGTGCCTACAACGTGGTGCTGGAGAACAATTCTACCCTGCTTGAGACTCTGACAGTTGTAGACACTTTCAGGATTGGGGTATGAGTAGTTAAGGGGAGCTAGCAAACAGGTTCCTGCCTCCTAGCACTATATGAAGCAATTTGATGGAATTAATTTACATGGCTAGTAGAAAATGCTCTCAGTCTGCATGGAGGCTAATTTGTGAACCTGTGGCAATTTATCGCCCTGGGTGGATTTGTTTACTAGTAGACAACGTCATTGGGATAATATGTCTCACTGTGCATGGAGAGGGGCTGCACTCTGACCTCGCTAGAAGAAACCATCATGGGGTAGTTTCCTCCCCAACAGATGACTGACATTACAGTGTGGTGACAAATGATCAGTACCATCAATGGTTAATATAGCCAAGACCAGGATCCACATGATTTATGCAAATAATTAGCTCTTCCTGGGCAGCGGCCTGCATGTCTAGGTAACTTTTATTTTTTCAGACAGTCATCTCCGTAATGAGCTATTAGTCTGTAAGCCAGAAAGAAAGAAAGGGAGAAGGAAGGAAAGACCTCAGGCAGTTAAGTCTTTGTTCCTTCCATAAATCCTTATTTATTTAAAGCCAGATGTGATAATGCTTCCCTTTACAAAACTCCATTGCTCTGTATTATAAAAGCAACTCAAAATATGAGGGTCTGATTTTTGTTTATTTCCATAACAGTTTGTCGGGTTTGGACAGAGCTTGCATTTCATCTCATTCATCTTCACTTGGTTCCATGAACACAGAGAGGGGCATACACCATTAACACCATTTTCTAGTTAGAGCATATAAGAAAAGAGGGAGGATCAATATTCCTGTATTAGGCAGGATTCTTTGGGTACAAATGACAGAACGTGTGTAGAGGAAAGGAGGTCATTATTAAAAGGCTTATATAATAATTATTTTGTATAAATATGGGAAGATTTGGGCAGCCAAATGGTTGGCAATTCAAGGGTATATCCACACCTTGAAGACCACAAGAGATAGAAAAGTTAGTGAAGTTAGAACTTCCTCTCACCTTTTTTCTGACTCAGGTTACCTGTTTAATCTGGCCACCAACATCTCCTTAACCTCACATCTCACCTCCCTGCCACCCAGGAGAGCTGTTTGATTCCTTGTTCTGGTTCATACATGACAGAGGAGAACTTTGATCATTGAGATTGGAATCTGATATTAATACCTTGACTAGTCTGTGGCGGTCAAGGAGTCAGTGCCACCTAAGAACAGTGTTGCTCTGTTGGTGGGTACGAGGTGGGGAGGAGTAACTCCTGAGAGGAGAGAGGGATAATCTCAAAGAGGAGAAGGATGCTGTGGAGGCAAACGACAGATTGCAACACTACACTGTAAGTTCCATGAGGGTGTAGCAGTGCCTGTCCTGTTGGGCATGCTGTCCTAATCCCAGTACTGAATACGGAGCCCTGCACGGTGATGAGCACACAGTGAGCATGTGCAAGAGAGAGAGAGGGAGGGACAGAGGGAGCGAGGGAGGGAAGGAGGAAGATTAACATTCTGGTGTATGGGTTTGAGATAGTCTAGCCAAAGGAAGCACAAAATTTTTAGCAATCACACAAAACAGAAATAAGAATATGAGATCTTTTAACTCTGGAGAGAGACTTCAGTGATGGAAACCTAGATTGTGCTTCCTAGGAATCATCTGATTGATTGACTCTTGGGAATTTTATCCTCTCCTTTTAGAAGATTTTGAGTGTCCAGTGAGTTCTCTCCCTCCCTCCCTCAAATATGCATTGGGAACCAGGTAGGGTTCCAGCCACCAGAAACATCTGAATGATCAAGACAACCTCCTGCTCAGATCGTTTTAGTAGCTATTTGATTGTTGAGTATGATGATGTACAAGTTTTATTCCCAGTTCATATTATTTTGAAACCATCTCTGAATTCTGAGTAACTCTGATTATTGGTGGACTATGTCTCCATGGGGCCATTGTTTGAGATTAGGATTTGGATGAAAAATCTTGATCCTGCTAAGAAGACGGCAGGATCACCTGACCCGTTGTCCTTTTGTACTCAGGATATAAAGGTTATGATTACCCCTAAACATAACAAATGGGTAAGTCCAGAAAACACTGTCTTAGGAGTGTTCATCAAAGAGTTTTTCACCTCTGGGGATATCCCATCCCTTCAGACCATGGTGGGCTGATGAGAGGACAGTGATGAACCCTTCTTGTGCAGGAATATTTATATATTCTGGACTCTTCAAGAGGTTGGATGTGGTTACAAATTCCATTTAACAAGTAAAGTGGTTATCTCAATAGCATACTACCAAGAGAGAATCATGATGCTCCATTTGTCAAAAACCACCATTCCTAGCACTAAGGAGATGTGCACAACTGTTTGCCTTTTAAGCATTTTGAGTCTCAATCCACAGATTGACAGACAACTTAATTTGTCAATGTGGATAATATTAATTCGGCTGCAAAATGTCCCTTAAGAAAGAAAGAAGTAAAAAACGAGGAAGAAAGCCAGGCGGGAGAAAATGAGATAAATATTAGGTAAGCTCTGGAGTTAGCTTTATATATATCATTATAAATCATGGTTAGCCCATCTCTTTGCTGGCTGGTTTGTTGTCTTATTTATTTTGTTTTTGAGGTGACTGCTTCAAAAACCCTGACACAAATCTCTGTCGAGTGACTTTCGCATGGTCAAGAATTGTGTGATTTTAAAGATTGTCCAGTTCTTGCTAATGTGGGGCTCTGGTCCTCTCTCTGCTGATAGGTGGAGCATATTACGTTGTATTGGCAGCCCTCTTGATCCTTAAATATATTAGGAATCGATTAGGAAGAACCTCAAAGAAAAGTCAACACCTTTACTGAAGAACTATTTGAAAAGATGGATTGATAGCATCTCCATAATAATATCATTCTTATCGAGTCAGAGACCCCCTCCTAGGAAGCGTGGGAGGAGACAAACGCCATGTGTGCCAACCGAAAGAGTTAAGCCATTTTTCTATTTACATGGTTTATTTCACAAGTGTCTGACTCATTGGGCATAACCAGCGTGGTTAAATTACAAAATTACTATTTGGTCCCTTTTTTATTGACTACAATCCAAGGCTGCTTCAAGCCTCCCAAATTTAATCCCCCTAGCTCTTTGCCAAGAACATTACCTTTTATTTTCAGTGTTAAACTGTGTAAGATACCCCTAAGGCTACATGGAAACTTACTCTCTGTGATAGCAGCTAACGGAGTGTATCAATTGTTCATGATTTCCCATTCTCCTGTAAATTGGGAGAGGCAGGGAGAGCAGTGGAATGAGAATTCTGTTCCGTCAGCACTTTCTTGCCCCAGCTTTAGCCCAGGCAGTGCCTGTTTTGGTAATTAATTATAGTGTGTTTGTAGCTCTTCATTCTCAGTTACCATTTAGCAACCTGTCAAATCCCGAGCTAATGAGCCTATCCCATAGAATTCGATACATTTATTTTATTTTATTCTTAAGCATCCAGACAATACTGGTTTTTCTTAGGTCAGATGAAGTTAAGAGGGAAATTCTAAACCAGTTAATGGAAAAGAAAAGGCTTTTCTCTCCTCTGTTCACACTTGTTCATGCCAAGAATGGGTCTGCTTAAAGCTTTTCTTTGATTTTTGTCTAACAAACCAGAAATGGGAGTAGCCCAGTTATTATTCTAATTATGATTTAATACTTGAAGGATGAAATAGCTCACTCATAAGTGTCCTTGTCAAAGTGGTGGTAAATCACATAACTGAATTAGAATTTTCATCTAAAATACAGGTAAAACTAGAGCAGAGCCATGATACATTTCTTTTGTTGTTGTTTCTTTCTTTAATGGTGGACTTGTCGTATCTCTACAATTTCTACATAGGAGGGACTTAGGCATAGCAGTTTGGTTTCAGGGCAGAGATAGAAACACATTCCTTGAAGCTGCGTTCGTATACCAGACTTGCTCTTTTTACTTAGAATTGTATGGTTACAGCTCAATTAAAATAGAAAAGTTTCCTCAGGATGATTTCATTCACTTTATATGAGACTAAGATGATTTTGTTCACTTTATATGAGATATATCACTTCACTTGTCCCTACCAAAGAATAGGAACGATAATTTTATGGAATTACATGTCATAATATGGGTGTTCAGCTTAACCTTTATGTGGAACGATGTGTACCAAAAACACAACATCTTTATTCTGAGTTGAAAGGTTTAGAGAACCCAAAAATTAGAGCAGTGACATTTGCCTCTGGTGGTTAGAAATAAAATCCTCAATTCCACATGCAACATTCAGACTCATAGCTATTTCTGAAGCACAGCTATAACTATCGTGTCATGTGGTCAATAACTCCTGCAGTTCCAAAAGCAAAATTTTTCCCCTGTCAAACAGAAGTAGGTAAGAACACATTTGCACCTTGTAATGTAGCTGACCAAGTCACAATGATGTGCACCTGTGTATGGACGGGGCCAGGGCTGAGGATGAAGGAGGAAATGAGTTATGTTCCCTTAATACCGTCAGTGCTGGTGGTTTATTCTAAAAATGATAGAAATACAAATTAATTCCTCAATCCAATAAGAACATGATATTTATTCTTTATAAAATCGCCACCTCTTGAGTATTGTTTGTTCGCACCTCACTCATTGATCATATCTGTTATCTTTTTATAATAAAGAGGCAAAGATTCTATGCAAAGTTCTCTACTTCCCTTCTCAAGCAGATGAAGGAAAATATTTTTTGGTCCTTTCACCCATACTTAGGGTTTAACACTGATCATAATTCCTTTTACTTGTTGGCTGTCGGTTCAGAAAATTTGATATTCATAAGAACAGCTGCTCACTCCTGTTCAGCTGTAGAGCTCTAATGTCAATGGACCTGCAAATTTCCCAGATGTGTGTGGTTTTCTGCTGCTTGTAAAAATCTGCTTTGAGTTGAGCTACAATTTGTAGGGAATGTTTCAGAGGTTTTCCTCTGAAGTCTGAAGAGACTTTAGGAAGTCTCTGTTGGTACCAAAGCTCGGTGGAATTGTCACTTGGTAGTCACTCAGTGTTGTACCCATTAAATTCTAATTTTCCACTTTATCACAGTATCGGCAACATAAGAAATGTCTTTCAGCCCTGACCTTTGACAATAGCAGACACGTTAATATGAAGTTACTGTAACCCCCCCCCCGCAGAAGACATTGATACAAGTATTTTTTTCTGCCATTCTTGTTTCTTTATAGATTCACACTTTTGAGTATTCAGAGCTTGCTTTTCCTTTGAGTTAGAGGAAGGCAATGGAGAGAAGTGTTATTGATGAGGGCTGATTAAGCAAATTAATGAATTGAGACAGCTGAATAGTAAGTGAGAAGAATTTGAGGAGTGGAATTGGTTTTTGCTCATTGACTATAAAGTGTAGGAGTTGAAACCACAAGGGTACCTGATGGAACAAGCTATTAATATATTGCCAAGGTAAGTGAAGAAAGAGTATTTGGAATTGCATGTTTTTTTTTTTTCTTTCTTTCTTTTCCAAAGAATAGCTGTGTGCTGGCTATTCACTGCTTTGCTGGCACATACCTTCCTTGCCTCATTTTCTGAATCATCTGTAATAGCCAAACTGAATTCATTCAATAAATACGTATTTAATGCCCATTATGTTGCAGACACAATGTGAAGCACTTAATGATACTCGTAGAAAGATATTATTTAATACTTCTGATTACTGAGTGTTCTCAATTCTAAGAGAGTCAAGTATTCTTTGCTGGGGGTGCTAAATATTCATCTCTGGAAAGCATTTTTTATTTCACACTCTGCACATTGGCAAATTTTAAAAGTTACACAATCCTGTGTGTTGGCTAGGATGCGGGGGCAGCGGGCGCTGTAACATGCTGCTGGGGGGAGTGCATATTCATGCAACCGCTTTGGAGATCAACTTCGTAACATCATGGGGAAGTTCAAGACACATACACCTTTGATTCAGATATTTCATTCCTAAATGTGCCTATGAAGGAGACACATAAGTAAAGATTCATTTTCTGTTGAAATGAAAGGTTAGGAAAACAAAATCACCTGAACAAGCAATTAATTGACCAGCAATAGGGAAATAGAAAATAAATTGTAGCAAAATTTATCTCTGGAATGCCATGCTGTAGATAAAATGAGTAAATCAGATCTCTATGTGTCAACATGGATAAATCTCAAAGCCATAATGTTGAACAAAAACAAACAGTAATTATCAGGAGGAGACATACAGTGTGACATCACTTACGTACAGTTCTTAAACATGGAAAAATGCTATCTATAGTCTCTCAAGATATGTGCATTTATGGTAAAACAAGAGAGAGATGTGTGGCAATGGTAAATCCTAAGTTCAGCAGTGTGCCTACCTCTCATCAGGGAGAGTGACTGAGAAAGATTCAATTATATTTGTTATATTTTATGTTGCAAGCTGCAGGGTGGACATATGGCATTTGCTGTAGCATCTTCTGTATTTTTTATGCGTGTGATACATTGCATAAGAAAAAAGAGTGCATCTGAGAAACTATAGCTATTGCTCTGTGTGTGTGTGTACGTGTTCATGCATGCATGCTATGTTTCTTTTTATCATCAGACACCTTTTATTAAATGACCATACTCTAATCATTTTCAGGTGTTCTAAAGGGTTTTGTACAAAAGCAATGTACATTTTGGGTGCAATATCTCAGGAAGATTGTTCAGGGCAGACGAGCAAAGGGAGGCCATACCCTCAGTCTAAAAGACAAAAGCTGGACAAATCAAGCAGTTCCCTAATGTCTTTGATCAATGTAAACTGCTAATTGCAAGGCATGACTCTCTTTTCCAAAAGAAATGATTTTCTCCCCTACTCAATTACTAGAATAATTGCTTCAACTCTCAATGTTCCTTTAACTGGGCAGATTCAATGTTAGCATCGAAGGCTCTCATTTTATATTAAACCACTAAGTCGTTCCACTTAACAGCCCTTCTATTGGATCTTTCTGTTGCAATATTACAGACTTGGCATACACCCTCCTCTATTTTTCAGTGTGTGTGATGAGGTCAAATTCGTTTTGGAAGGCCCTAATGTCTTCCAGATTTACGGCTATTTGAAAACTCCATCGATAATAAATATTTGGCCAAAGTGTTTTCACATTCACACACTCCCCCTCTTTTCTGGCCAGGGTTCTCTTTATTTTGTCTAGCCTGCACTTTCTCCCTGCCCAGAACTGTCATTAACATTAACAAGTGTACTCCTTGGCGTGGGCAGGGGGTCTGCAGAGGGAACTGGCTTGGAATGTGCAGTGGGGATACTTGAATCAGACAGGAGCTGGGATGCAGATTGTGGAGTGTGTAGGGCAAACTCAGTAAGCCATGGTCAATACTGACAGGGAAACGTAGGGAAAAACTAATTTTGATGAGAACGTGTCACTGGGCTGCAGGGGAGACTCGGACAGGATGTGCTCAAAAATAACAAAAGAAGAGTTTTTTCGTTTACCTTTCGGATTTATCAAGGGCATGCTGTGTGCGTCATGTTTAGGGGCATGAATTTAAGTGAGCAGTGGTCCTTACTTTAGAGATCTATTGGGCATAAGAATCCCCTGGAAATCTTGTGAAGACACGGATTCCTGGGCCATCTCCAGAGATTGTAATTCAGCAGATCTGGGGTGGAGTCTCTGAGTTTCCCTTGTTAACAAGCTCACAGGTGATGCTGAATCTGCTGGTCCCTGGAAACACATTTTGAATAGCAAGACCCTAGAGTAGGTTTGTCGAAATGCAGGAAAGAGTCCAATGCAAAAATTAGTCAGTGCAATGGAGAGATGCAATGGTAGAGTTGTTGGCAATGTTACAGTAACATAGGAAAAGGCACAAACAGCTCTGCCTTGCACCGGGAACCTGCAAAAAGGAGGTGATGTTTAACCTGCACCTTGGATAATGAAGAGATTTCCAGGCAGAAAAGAGAGTTGGTGTTACAGGCAGAGGAAATGACATGAGCAAAGTGCAGGATACAATTGGAAAATGGCAGTGGTTTAGTATGAGCAGGGCTGGAGGGAGCAGTGAATAATCACAGCTGATCTTTAGAAATAGGCTGTGGCTAGTTTTTGAAAGTGTTTGTGGAATCCTTCTAAGGTGTTTGTTACGTTTTTCTGTGGGGGGAGCAATGAAGAATTTTTTTTTTTTTTAAGATTATTGGTGGAAGAGTGGATGAAAGGAAACTAATTAGCAGGGGGACCAATATCCAGAAGAAAAGGGTGGAGGGCTTGCCTGAAGTCATTCTTGGAATAGAGAAGGATGTGGCATGAAACATTCCAACCTAAAGGCAACACCCTCAAGCTTGGAGACAAAGTGTCTCCTGGATGCAGATTAGAGAAAATAGTCAAGGACAAGATGAATCTGAGGAGATGACACACCCATCACCAAGAGAGGGAGGACTCGCTAATCATAGAAGAATTGATAGCTGAAACTTCAAAGTTCATTACTGAAATTTAGAAAAGACCCGTAAAGGAAGAAACGAAGGAAGCTTTGCCTTCTACTACCTCTTTGTTATTATGTTGCTTGCACAAGTAGAACACACAGCGGGGATTATGTTTTAACACTATTACTATTATTTCCTCATTGTGTAGATAAATGCAAGTGTCTTTAAAGACATAGCCTTTACTGGGATTCCTTTTTTATCTTCTTTGTCAGATGATGACAAGGAGGAAAAGAGGGTGACATCAAAATGCCAAGGCTTTGTTTTTTCTTTAAAAAAATGACCCTAGGCATAAATTAGGTGTTGGTGCCTCTCTTTACCAAAGCCAAATAAAATCCTATGCAGGTAACTAGCCATGAGGTAGTCTTGGGGGAGGGTGTGTGGTGAAAGGAACCAAGTCCCATTACCAAAAAGAAATGTCAGATTCTTTACTGGTAGGGTGACTATTTACCAGAAAGTTACCCATCCATACCTCTTGGTTTCCTTCACACCCCGTGCTTCTTCCTCCTCTCTCTTGCAGAATCCTTACAAATTCTTGTGTCTTTCTGTCCCTCCTCCTTTTGTTCACATTATGCCTTGCAGAACCTCTAATTAACCTGCCTAGCAAAAGCTGAACCTTCTTCAGAGTGTAGCAAGGGTAGAAAATAAAACTGACAAGCAAGAAAGCCACAAGGCTCTTTAGCAGGAAGGAGGAGGGGTCATTTCGGGGAAATTATTTTTATAATTCTTGTCCCATCACATAAATAATTCATCATATTTTCTTCTGAAATCACTGGATTCCCAGGCTTTTCCCCAAAGCATGACTCTTCTGCTTTGAGACACATTCAAAAATAAGGAAGTAGAGATCATATTTCATTCTTTAGTTATCCAATCCAGTGATTTCAAGATGAGAAAACACTTCAAAAATAATAAGAAGAAGTAGAAACAGAGTGCAGTATAAGGAGGCTATTTGTTTTACTTTCACAGGCTCAGACATTTTACAAAATCACTGACAGTTCAGAAAAGAAATGACATCATCATGCCCAAAAGAGTGGGAAGGATATAATCTCAGAAGGAAGAACCTTAATTAAAAATTTAGCTTTAGTTTTAAAATCCTCTATCCTCCTCTTTTTATCATGGACTGAAACATACATCATCACAGGCCGTATGTGTCAAAGAAAGGATATTTGGGAATTAAGGATCTAATTCATGCGTTTTATTTTGTTCCTGATGAAAAATTCCAAACTGGCTTTTAAAACCTTTTGATAAGGCAAGAAATTCTGAAGGGAAGGTTGCTTCCTAACATGTTTTGCTTTGTTCAACTTATCTTTTCTAAATTCATTTTTTCCTCTAAAGTGAATAGGAAAAAGTCCCTTTTTCTGTTTGAAAACAGGAAATAGGGACATTCACTACTTGGATCTTTTGTTGGGGCCAGTTTCTTTTTTTCTGATGTCATGTAAATGGATATTCATCAAAACAAGAGGGGCATTTTTGTTTTCTGTTTTTCATATTTGTTTTTTTGTTGTCGATAAATTGAAAACACAAGGACCAAAGGTAAACCCTCTTCTTCAATCCTGGTGTCATCGTTGGAATATCTTTCAAATACTTAATCATTACTTAAATAATGTGTGTTCATCATAGATAACATGAAAAATATAGAAAAACACAACAAGAAAAGTCATTTCTAATTTTACCACATTTGTGTTTAGTGCAGACCATGTTGATCTTTCCTTTGTAGCCACACACACCCTGGCAGGGACATGTTTTTAGCATTTCATCAATACATGGCGAATGATTTGCTACCATGCTTCAGAAACTGTATGAGGTGGTAGAGATAGAATTTATATTATTCTATAGATACAATTTTGTGGTCCAGTATTTCTTTTTATTTAACAAGATATAGTGGACTGATACTTATTATTTTTCTTCATCATGCATGATGACAGCATAGCGTTCCCTAATCCCTTTAATTAACAAGTTCATTCTCACTGCTCAAATATTGCCTCTCAATTACTATTTTGTCACCTTTAACAAATAGGTTTATTTGCTGCTTTGTTCTATTTTATTTGTAAGCAGTATTAGATAACAATTGTATGCTGGAAATTTTCAGGTACAATTAAGTTTTCTCTTTTTTGGGTACAGTCCTATTTCGTTTCTGACAGGTCTCTTGCCTTCTAAGTAGTTTAGTGTTAACATGTTACCTGAAAAAGCTAACTCACTTTTTGTTTTCCAGTAATGTCTAAATCAAGAAAAGAACTCATTGGGAAAACAGTCAGGGGAAAAAGAGGGAGAATTATTGGCTAGCACAATATCTTTGGATAAATCTGGAAAGAAAAGTGTTGAAATTAAAGCTAGATGATATTTTCGTATAAAATAATTCACCTCTTTTTTCATTTCCGCAGCTCTTTTTCTATATAATATGCATTTTTCTTTATATTAGAAAATGGCTTTACTCACTTTATCTCTGGTTGTTCTTTATGACTTCAATCTCTTCTCATTATGTTTTAATGTTCATGAAATGTAAACTACTATCCCACCCCTTTCCATTTTTGTGGATAGGGTGGCTGATGGACTTTAAGTTTCAAGCTATGAGGAAAGAAGACAATGTATCACTTCTTGCTGTATAATAATGGGAAGCTAATGATGGGTCTAATAAAGTGGGGTAAAAAAAGAATTCAAACCCTGACCATCATCTGTGTCTGCTTGCATCTTTCATCTGCATCTTTGGGTTAACTGAAAAATATATGATGTAAAAAGTGTCTTTCATATAGGACTTTGTTAAAAGGCTAGGGTTTTCTGAGATTGTGACTTTCGTGTACATAGTACTTGCCACATAAAGCATCGAGATAAGGAAACGGGACCTTAAGGATAATTAGCTTCATGAAAATATCTAAAGGTCATACTATTTTTTTTTCTTTTTTTTGAGACAGGGTCTTATGCTGTTTCCTGGGCTGGAGTGCAGTGGTGTCGTCATAGCTCACAGCAACCTCATACTCCTGGGCTTGAGCAATCCTCCTGCCACAGCCTCCCGAGTAGCTGGGATTACAGGCATGTGCCACCATGCTCAGCTACTTTTTCTATTTTTTGTAGAGATGAGGGCCTCACTATGTTGCTCAGGCTGGTCTTAAACCCCTAGCTTCAAGCAATCCTCCCATCTCAGCCTCCCAAAGTACCAGAATTACAGGCATGAGCCACCGTGCCCAGTTGTATTCTGTTTTAAGCTTAACAAAAACAACAAAAACTCTCTTGTTGAAGTGTGTATTATCTGGTCTTAACAAAAACAAAAATAAACCACAATGTCACAATGTCTTGCTATTACTATGAGCCTGGATTTAATAACTGTATTCTAACCTCAACCAGCAGGAACATTTCCAATGGGACTTTCCCATGAAGCCATCAGGTTTTAGCTTGGAGATATACTAAAGGAAGATGTCTCGTGAATTCTCATTTTGGTCTTACAAAGAAAAGCAGGAGGCTACATCATCTTTGCTTTCTGATGAGCGTGGATGGTGAGGGAGAACTCCTTCTGGAACATCACTGGCTCCTGATTAAGGTTTTGTATAAGAAATCATCTCACTTAGGGCAGTGAATCTCTTTAGTGACCTCCATAATCCAGATTTATTTCTCAAGTGAGAAACTAATGAGGATTAAGAGAAGGAAGGGGATAAAGGGGAGGGAGTCCAACACATAGCCATCAATTAATATGTGTCAATTACCCATGGTGTCATTCCTTTAGATCAGCTCAGGACAAGCCCTGTTTATACCTTTGTCGTGGTATAAGTATTAATATCCCCCCTTCCAATTACAAGTGTCCCAGTTTGGATGACATCTCATATGTTCACTTTGTAATAGCTCTCTTAACAAGAAGTAACAAAGTATAGAAGTTAAACATCCAGAACCTTAGATCAGACAAATTTGCACTTGAATTCCAATTTCCCTACTTGATTCTTCTGAGAAGCTTAGCAAGTCGTTCAACACTACTATATCTCAATTAACTTATCTGAAAAATGAGGAAAATAGTAATATTTCCCCATAGAGGTGTCGAGAAAATTAAATAAGATGATATGTGAAAGTTCTATCAAAGTACCTGATACATAATAAGTGCTCATTTCACATTAGCAAATATTAATTCACACCTTTTTCATTAAAGTCTCACAATGCTCTATGTTGCTGCCTTCAGTACATTTAATTCAGA
Organism: Avahi laniger; assembly: GCA_963575035.1. NCBI lineage: Eukaryota > Metazoa > Chordata > Mammalia > Primates > Indriidae > Avahi > Avahi laniger. The sequence continues at coordinate 22,441 of CAUYSK010055953.1, forward strand.
GGAACAGAAGTCTTTCCTGGCCAGCCAGCATAAGTGGACACAGAAGTGGTTTATCATCATAAGAGGATGGACATAGGAAGTGTTTTGATGAAATAAGAGGATGATAAAACACAAGGAATGAGTGTGTTATAGATACAGTGTCCGTAAAGGAACTGTAGATCCAGAGACAGCTCTGTAAGCTTTGATGTGAGTTAGTGTTCAAATTGGTAAAGTTGCCAGGGCAAGGTAAGAAAGTAAGGTTCAAGCCAACTCTTTGCCTTTATTGGTTTCTGATTTTTTTCCTTTTAAACATTTATTTTAAATCAAATAATGTTTGATCTTGGGAAACTGAAGTTAAATTGGCAAGTGGAATAAGAGTGTCATTTTCCTCACTGCGTGTGGCTGTCATTAGGCACGTTGATAGAACATTTCCAGAGCCCTTCTGTTGTGGACTGAATGGCTGTGTTCCCCCAGAATTCGGATGTTGAAGCCCTCATCCCAAGTTCGATGGTATTTGGAGGTGGAGCCTTTGGAAATAATTAGGTTTAGATGAGGTCATGATGGTGAGCCCCCTAGGATGGGATTAGTTTCTCTATGAGAAATGGAAGACGTACCAGAGCTGCTCTCTCTCTACCACATGAGGATATCGCAAGGAGAACACAGCCAGGAAGAGAGCCCTCACCAGGAACCAAATCTGCCAGTACCTTGATTTTGGATTTCCCAGCTTCCATAATTATGAGAAATAAATGTCCATTGTTTAAGCCACCCATCCTATGGTAGTTATAGCACCCCAAAATGACTAAGACACCTTCATTAAGATATGTAATAAGCTTGCATCTCCCTGCCCCTTGGAAGTTGGGCTTGGCCATGTGACTGACTTTGACCAGTGAAATGTGCACAGAGGCAATATGCATCTCCTGGGTGGATGCTTGAAGGGATACCTTTGAGTTACCACATTCTCTGGCCCTTGTTTGGAGATTTTGTAGGTATGAGTGGAGATGGACCCTCTGTCAGCTTATGCCCCTGAGTGACCACAAAAAGCAGATGCTCCAGCCAACCTGTAACGGACATATGGCATGAGTAAGACATAAACTTTTGTTGTTATAAGTCACTAACTCCAGGGGCTGTTTGTTGCAGCAGCACAACGTAGCCCACACTGGCTGATACATTTTGCCTCCTGGTTGCCTGTCAGCTCTTCTGCTTCCCATGTACTCTCGTCTCTTCCTTCTTCCACTTGTCACTGTCACCCACACTTACTGAGCACCTACTATGTGCAAAGTGCTTGGTGGCAATATATTCTTCATAACAACCCTGTCAAGTCAATAGTTTTTATAGCTTGTCATTGCCAGATGAAGAAATGGGTTCAGAGAGTCACTGGTCAAAAAATCCCACAGATAGTAGTAGGCAGAAAAAGAGTCAAATGTGGGTTTAAGTCCTGCTCCTGGTATTAACCACCGTGCTATTTTGCCTTCTTGTGTTAGGAATGAGTTTACTTTATCTCTTTTGAGTGGGTTTTTATGTGAGTGCTCTGATTTTTTTGAACCTTTGTCTTTAGAGATGTGTCTTAAACTCTATTGGTCCATAAAAGAAAAAGAGATTAACACGAATTTCTTTGCACAGTAGGATGGAAAAATAGAGAAAGGGAGAATAGGAAAAATATAATCAAAATATTTATCTTAATTCTGATGTCTTAGAGCTAAGATTTTTATCCTTCTCAAAGAAAATTCTAGAAAACACATTCATCAAATTCACAAAGCCATATCAATCTTTAGAGGACCATATTGAATGATTTGAAAGGGAGAAAATTCTAAACAACACCAGCTTTGTGTTTAATTTCCAACTGCTTAATGTTGGTGGATTTTGAAGTCACATAAGCTGACTGCTTCAGAGGATTCAGAGGAGTGGGAGGGAAGTAGATTCAGAATTTGGATGTTTCCCTACATTATTAAAAACAATTCAAAGCCATAAATTACTTAGATCATCTCGGTACCTGAGGGACTGCCCACTAATGTTAAGACCTATAAAATAAGAGACTAAGGGAAAAATTTCATATGTATTTTTTAAATATTTTTTTTATTTCAGAAAATTATGGGGGTACAAACATTTTGGTTGCATGTTATGACTTTGCCACATCCGAACCATGATTTGAGACATGCCCTTCTCCCCCTACAATGCTCACTGCGTCCATTAGTTATGAGTTTACCCCCCCCAACCGCCTGCCCCCAAAGAATGTTACTACTGTGCGAGCACCTTGGTGTTGATCAGTCAGTGCCAGTTTGATGGCGAGTACATGTGGTGCCTATTCTTCCATTCTTGTGATAGCTCACTTCGGAGGATGGGCTCAAGCTATGTCCAGGAAAATATAAGAGGTGCTAGATCACCATCGTTTTTTATAATTGAGTAGTATTCCCTTGTATACACATACAGAAATATTTCATGTGTTGATGCTGTGAGATTTCATCCTATCGTTGTCTGAGTTGACCCTACGAGCTTGAAAATTATGAAATTGGTAATTTACTAATCTTTATATTTGGATGGTGATGATGATGATGATTTTTGTATACAGCTCTTAGACCACCTAGTTTTCATAGGGTGCTAAGAAAAGAGTTTAGTGTTTGGCCTCAAAACATTATTCCGTCTGGAATTTCATAGGCATAGCAGAGAGAGTCAGCAGCCGGGATGGGGCAGGGAAGGAGAGAGTCTGGCATTCTCTTTGGTAGCTTGAAAGAATCAGTGCCTTCTCCCTTGTCAGCACTATTGAGATTTAGCACTGCTAGGAAACAGAAATCTGATATTCCAGGATGCTCCCATTAGGCTTTCAGATATCTCCTTTGCATTTTGATTGTTTCAGCAAGTCGTATCTCACTTCTGATACCTATAAATATCTAAGGTTTTAGTTGACACACGTCCAGCTCACTTTACAACAAGGATTTAAGAGCTCTGTGATATTATTTGCCATGAATAATTGCTAGTGGAGCATATTGGATCACCTTGTATAACTTTTGTGGGCCGGTTTTAATTTCAGGTTTGACTGTTATATTGTAGCTTTGCAAAGCAGTAACAAAAAAAAATCATAATTTAGATTAGAAGAAACAAAACAAATGATGATGGGTATATTACCATAACCGTAATTTTACAGCACAGTTTAATTATTTGGTTCAGTAATGTTCAATAATTATTTCAACACCCAAATTCCTCCCCACCCCAGCCCCTCGACAAACTAAACAACTGTTTCACTACCAGCAACTAATTTATAAGGCAATTTCAGAATCTTATGACTTCTTGTCTCGCTGAGATTTACAGTCACTAATAAAAGCCCCTAACTTTGAGAGGCATGAATTAAAACTCATTTATAAAGAGAGTAAAAGCTCAGGATGTTTTCTTTCAGTTCTTCTATCCAGAGAGGTCCATATTCTTGTTGACTGGCATGTCAGTGGATGCAGCCCAGTATCATCAGGTGAATAACAAGTACTCATCAATGTTGGAAAACGAAGGAGTTCACACATGCACATCAAGTAGGCAAAGTCTTATGAGTGGACCAGTTGTCTTTATTTTTCTCTTACATTCTTTAGTCTGAAACTTAACCCAGTATTTTTTTTTCTTTTCTTTTTAAGAAACCAACTAAAATTTAATGCCATATATCTGAAAAATCACCGTGGACTCTTCCCTTACCCTTATCCCTCACACCCAGAGATCAAATCCAATAGGTCGTACCCTTCTATTTATTTCTTGAGTCTTTTCACTTCTTTCCATTCTCCTTCTACTCTTCTTGCCTAAGCCACTCTTCCCTCGTGCCTGGAAAGCTGTGATCACTTCTCAACTTGCCTGCCTTACTACCCCCTGGCCCCCGTCCGTCTGTGCTCCATATACCAGCCAGTGATATTTTCTAAAATCATAGTCGTTCATGCTGAAATTCCTATGATAGCTTTCACCAATCTTAAGATCAAGTTGAAAATTCTATCAGAGGCCCTCAAAGTACAGTTGCTGCTGAGTCTCTCCTGTCCTAAGTCCTAATCTGATAGCACTTTCTCACAGACTCCTTGGGTTTGTGTGTGTGTTTCCCTCGGTAATACGCACATCTGTAAAACCGTTTTGTATAATCAATCCCATTGTTCGCTATGATTATGGGCGTCACTTTTTTGGGGGAAGTTTTCTCAGTTGAGTACCCCTCTTTGGACTTTCACAACACCATTGGGGTACCCCATCGTAGCACTCGTTTTGTCTTAATGTGATACCCCAATTCCTCAGCCAAATGCCAAACTCTGTGAGAGCAACACCGTGTCTATCTTAGTCTTCAGTTTATGCTCAGCACTTAGCATGGTCACAAGGACATACTAGAGACTTAATAATTGTTGCATAAATGAATAGATCACTCCTATCCAGGTTAAAGCTTGGGGTAGCTTTTGCTTCTCTGCAGTTTCTCTCTTTTCCCTCTCTTCCTCTCTCCCTCCTTCCCTTTTTCCTTCCGCCTGCCTGCCTGCCTGCCTTCCTTCCTTCCTCTCTCTCTCCTTCCTTCCTTCCTTCCTTCCTTCCTTCCTTCCTCTCTCGTAATAATATTTTTACCTATGACCATAGCTTTTTTTTTTTTTACCTATTAGCTTTCAATACTTGATGAACTATTCCCAAAACTCAATTTAAAAAACAGCTGACATAGCCCTTTTCTTCAGAATTCAAGTTTCCCTGAATTCTCTAGGATTTTCTCCTTTGAAAGGCTGGTTCATTTTTATATTCGAAACATTCTTAAAGAAGAGAAAAGAGCATGTGTAAGAACAATAAAATACTCAGTTAACAATCAAGTACTTCGAATACTCCTGGAACAGCAACAGTTATAGTAGAACTATTGCATACTGTCTCTACTAGCAAAATTATGATCCAGCATAAGCTAGATTTATAATTGTGTCCCCAAATAGAGCTCTTTGTCTTTAAAGAGTTAAAACTGCCAAAAAATAAAAATATCAGATAGAGTAGAATGGATTTCTTCAACCAAAATGGTTAAATTCTGTTTGGGCCGTTAAAAGAGTTAACAAAATATGACAATTCAGAAACTCCATGTTCCATAAAAATAGTGCTATTAAGAAGAAAGCCATACTTCGTGGTAACCTCAGTGACACTTGCTCTGTTTGACTTCCCTGGCCACAGCTGGTTTTGAGTATAATGCCATTGATTTTGAGAGATTTCATAAAGATAATTAGATATATTGGAGTGTGTTCTATATTCTCAGCATTTCAGAGGCTATACAAAGCCACCCAAACTTTTGAAATATGTGCCTGGTGTTTCTTCTTTCAGAAACTTTTAGCTTCTATGCATTGGGAAAAAAAATCTATAGCAAGACTTCCTCCTGAAGCATGAAGAAGAAATAAAGTACTAGGAGTGGGAATTTTTGCCTTCTTTTTCAGTTATGTAAATAAATGTATGAAATGTATGTTTAATTTATACATTAGTTATCTCAGTCCCAAAGCATAACTCTTTTAACACCTTGAGCTTCCTTATGTTGGGGGGGGGGGAAGAGTGCAAAATCATTAGAAACATGATTATGCTTTAATTTAGGTCTTTTAGTTATGTAAGCAGAATGCAATTAAACAAGAAGTGCTCACTGTGACTACATATTTCAAATAGGCTTTCAATTTTTCACAGTTTTATGTGTATCTTCTTCAATTGCATGAAGCTTCCCCAAGGCTATGACAGTGAATTAGAGCTATGTTCTTGTAATTATTTTCAGTTAACAAAAAAACAGAAAAATCTTTGCTGCATAAACTATTGAGTTAAACACATTACACATCTAGTTTTTATTGGGATTCTGTGAGATTTTATGCCAGCTGTAAGAGTCTCTCCATGCATAGGTGTAGATGAAAAATGCTTCGAGTATTGTGGCATCATCATTGTCACTGTCACCATCATTGCTGCCATTGTCATTGTCACCACAGAAACCGGATGCACGGGTTATCTTGCGTAATTGCTGTGACAACTCTGTGATCCATCTTATCCCTACTTTTCTTCTGAAAAGAAGCAAGGACTTAACACAGCTACTGTTTTCCTTAACCATAGCCTTGCTTGGGACACGAACATAATTTACAACCCTTGCCTGGGCACCGAGCTGATGGACCCTGCAGCTTGTGACTCGAAGAATGTTGAGATTCTCAGGTCTTTGTGTGTGAGTCATGTGAAGGGGCCATGCATACAGCTGGCAACTCAGAGACCACTTCCAACCTGAGAGACAAGGTTGTACAGGAGCAGTCAAAGCTCTGGGCGTGAAGAACAGGTCAAAATACAAATATTTCTCTAAAGAACTCCCCCTATGCCCTGCACACACCAGTGAGTCGTATCACTCAGACAACTGAGAAGTGGTCAGAGAGATACTGAAGGTCTCTGAATCACAGTAGTGATAATATCATCATCATCACTGACAGTAGAAAGAAGAATAATGACAAGGAAGTCCATTCTGTGTACAATTAGTTTAGGCCTTATACGGTCGAATGTTACAAGTAACTTGCTCAGGGCCGTTGATGATAAGATTGTGACCCAGATTTTGAGTTCTGACATCTTTTCAATTCCTTGGCCACACTCATTCACACTCACAACTCTTCCCCATTTTCTGGCCAACTTGGAATCATCCTTATAATTAACTGCATGGGCTGTGAAGTCAGGCTGTTTTGTTCCCTATTTTAGATACTATACTTTCTGTGTGACTTTATAAACGTTGCTTAATGTTTCAAAGCCTTAGTTTCTTCATCTGGATGGAAATAATTTAAGCATAGGAGAAGTTATATTTCTTTGATGACCATAAGCTCCCCTTCTGTATTGCCCTAAAAGAGTCACCAACACAATCCAGCTTAGATTTTTCACATTCGTTCTTCCTTGGGAACAGTCATGGAATCATCTGATTCCTTCCTGGTTACTGTATTTGATGGATGAGGAATGACTTATTGGTTCTTCCACCATCAGTGATAAATAATATTAAGGCCATCCCACCCCCTAAATGTGTCTATATTCTATGTGAAGTTAATTAACTGAAATAAAGTCACTCTTCAGAAATGCAGTGATATAACAAATAATCATATTGTTTTTGATCACTTTTATATCTTTAGCATATAGTAGACACTTAAAAAAATTTGTTGGCTAAAAAATAAATCACTTCAATAAAAACCAGTGGAATGAAGAGACTTAGGCATTATGATGCCTGATGCTAGAATAAAGTCTTCTTGCATTTATTTTTTTATTTCTCAGACTGTCTTTCACAGTAAGAGTTCTATTCTTTCATCTTGGCTGGTATCAGGAAAGTTGTTGTCTATCATCTGTTCAAGAAAGAATCCATAGTCCTGCACGCTAATCAATGCTTTCCCCTCCCTTACTAATGTGCACATTGTGACAAAACTTGGAATAACTTCATCTCCAACTGACCAAAAGATAGATTTCAGACCTCAGCAACGAATGCAAGCTTGGCATTCATCATAGTGCAAATGGAAAGGTGGTTTCAGCCCAAGTACTGGGTACACTATTCTAACCTTTTTCCAAGTTTCTGAAATATTTATGGGAGAATAATTTATACAATAATGAATATAGTTTTCTGGTGGAGCAACAAATGCACACTGTATTTCTGCTATTGTTTCTTATTAAATATTCATATGTATATTTTGCATTTGCCTCATCACTGGCCAGTTACCAATGCTTAACAAGCACAGAGAGTCCACTTGAGGAAAAATGATACCAAACAACAATAAAAAAAAAAGCAAATGAATGAACAAAAGGTATCTTATTTCTGCAGTGTTACATTTAAAAAGTACATTTAACATTTTTAATACAGTCCATATTTCATAAATTCCACATGTTGACATGTCCTAGAGAAAGATGGATGGGTTGACTTGTAGGTATGCCTCTGTCTAGTTTTATGTGTGCATCTGGCAGAGCTAATCTTTGCTTCCCTTTAGCAGAACACAAAAATGCAATTCTCTAATAACTCACATAACTGCATCATCTTCCAATATGGACTGCATTATTAAATCACAAAGTCAGACAAAACCGTAGTGGCGGGGAAGCTTGACTTCCACTTGATATCAGACCATAAAATGCCTACTTGCTCTTACCAGAAGGAAAAAAAGAGCATCAGCTTTCAGGGCTTGGAATTTGTAACAACTTCTGAATTCATGGCAAGGTAGTCTTGTTTGTCCGCAGTTCTACCCCCTGTCTTGAGTTTGCATATCGCTTTAGGGTTCACAGAACATTTGCATGTACAAGCTGACTATGTAGTCAGAACAAGGATTGTTATTCCCTTTCTACAATGAGAAAATAGAGGCCCAAGAAAGTTTCCAGCATGGCAAGAACCATTTCCTTCGTATTTTATATAAATTGCTTTCACATGATTGTATAACTGGGAGAGTAATTCATCTGACAGTCTTCTTCCAATCCCCAAAATACCCACTCAAAGGGAATAAGAAGGGGATTGGCTCCAGGCTAAGAATTTAGGCTTTTGCAAATGATAGTTTCCACATCTACAGTGTTTTGGCTTAACAAAGAGCAGACTGGAGCTGAGTTGGGAATAAGGCTTGCATAAGCATAGAAGAGGATTTTGAGAATGTTTTTGCTTCTAAGAGGGATAGAGCTAGAAGATGCCTGAGGGTAGGAGAGAGAGGTGAGAGAATAGCTAAGCAATGGTGATATATATGAGAGGACTTCTAAGAGTAGTAATACCTAATGTTTGTGTTGCTTCAATGTAAACCCTTCAACTTCCCCAAACAAAATATTGTGTGGTTGTCATTAGGGGCCACCACCAAACATTCTTCGTCTCCTCCCTGCTTGGAACTTCCTGAACTCCTTGTGGTTTAAGTGGAGCCATGGAGACTAGCTCTGGCCAATGAGCTATAAATGAAAGTGATGAATGCTAGAACATTTAATTATTGAGGCAAGAGTTTCTAGAAGCTTCTTATCCCTCTGGCATGGTGACTAGAAATATTTGAAGTGACGGCTCTTCCTTCATCCTAGGTACCTGAAAGTCTTTGAGAAGCAACATCTACCGCTTGTCTTGTCCTGCCAAATCCATGATGTCCATGTGACATGAGCAAGAAATAATATTTCGTTAATTCCAAGCCCTTGAGATTTTAGAGTCATTTGTTACCACAGCATTAGTTGGCTTATCCTGACTGACACCTGCAATATCCGTATGCGAACATTTTGTCTGTGTATTCTTTGTCAAGGAACAGTCACTGTGTGTCACATTAGGGTCACGTTTATTCAAAGGTAACTCAACAACAGCGAGAGACAGAGCAAGGAAAAAATCAACACAGCAAGGGCAAGAAATGGAAACCTGCTATATCCCAGGAGGGTATAAGGCCTGTGGCAATGTGCAGAAATTTTAAGAAAAGCTTTGGACTTTTCACAGACTGCAGATAGATGTCTGGAAAAATCTATTCTAAGTTTTAAGGGACAGAGAGACATTATTAGCAGCTATCTCTGGCAATTCTCCCAGTGCATTTTTCAAGTTATAGAGAAGAGTGGGATTTTTTCCCCTGTATTGCAGATGAGGAAATTAAAATTTGGATAATTTTTTCCTCCATCTACCCCACTAAATTTTCCTCTAGTTCCAATCCCTTCCTCCAAAAAGATTGTCGTGATAGCCCTCTAATCTTTCAAGTTATTTCTTCTCAGTGACCAGTGGTAGATTTGCAGCTATCTAATCATGGAATGTTGCACCCACATCTGTGTGATGCTTTAGGGGATAAAAGATCATGGGGCAACAACATGACAGGAAGGCTGGGAGGGGAAATGACCTTGGGAAAAAATGAGATATGAGGATGGCTGGGTGGCTGAGCACGCGGAGAGGACCTCTGTCGTTTGTGAGCACTGCCTTAGCTTGCAATAACACCCTCCCCTGTCCAACTGCTGGAACCCACTGCCCTGGCTGCAGGGAGGAACGTGTGACTCAGGCCCAGCCAATCAGGCTTTGCTCTTCTCCTGTGTTGGCAATTGGTCCAGGATGGACATGTGACCCATGCTGGACCAGGTTGAGGGCTTTCCTGGAACTTTTCAAATGGGACATGGGCAGGTCAGGGAACCTTGCTGGTCAGGTTAGACAGCTTCAGAGATGCAAACTCAGAAGAGACCAGAAGCTGCTTTTCTTTCTGCATGGTCTGAAAGGTGAATGGGAGAGGTGCGATGGAGAAGAAATGAACTCAAATGAAAGTAGTGATGATGAAAGTGAGATAAAAAGAAAGGGCGCTTAGTTATCTGATATTCCAGGGTCAGTTAGTATGATTTCTTAGACTATGATTATATTATGATGATTGTATTTCTTATATGATTATTATATTATTTCTTGAATTATACTCTTGAATGAATGAATCAATATGCACAATTTTTGGAGTTGTTGGAGACCACAGCATATATACATTTTGTGTGGTTGGAGGGAATCAGCTGCTTGAAGCTGTTGAGGAGAGTGATGAAAAGATGTGTGGAGGCTCAATCTGGTAAAAGTTTTTCAAGATGAATACACCAGCGAGGGCCTGGGCAGGTCTGAAAAAGACATAGCACCTGCCCTCCACCTTCCACTTCTGTGACTGTGGCAGACATTGCTAATCAATGACTGCACTTGTACCCCTTGAGTCTGGGCTGGCCTCACTGTTCTTCCCAGTGCAATGCTCCAGGCAGTGACTATACATTATCGAAATTGGCACCCAAAATGAAACCCATTCGCTTTCCCAAGCTCACAGGCAAGGAGGACAGCCAGGAGTCTGCATCCTAATTAGGTATAAAATTTGCAAGACTGGACCTAGATAGGGAGAGAACAGGATAAGGAAGGAAACCTCACACTGTGTTAGTTTGCTCAGACTGCCATAACGAAGTACCATGGAGGGGGTGGGTTAAACAACAGAAGTTTATTCTCTCTCAGTTCTGGAGTCCAGAAGTCCAAAATCAAGGTGTCTGCACTCCTTCTGAGGGCTGTGGGGGAAGGATCTGTCCTGGGCCTCTCTCCTTGGCTTGCAGATGACCACCTTCTCCTTGTGGCTCTTTGAATCATTTCCTTCTGTACATGTCTGTGTCCAAAATTTCCTCTTCTTATAAGGACACCAGTCATATTGGATTAGGGTCCACTCTAAGGACCACCTTTTAACTTGATTACCTTTGCAAAGACCCTATCTCTAAGTAAAGCCACATTCTGAGACATTCAGGATCAGGACTTCAACATATGAATTTTGGGGACCCAATTCAACCTGTAACACTTATGGAGCTTGTGCTTACCATGGGCAGGCAAAAACTAATATGTGATCATCCACTTCGCCCTCAGAGAAACCTAGATAGTGGGTGCTTTTACCATCCATCACATTTTCCAGAAAGGGAAACTGAGTCTCAAAAATCATAAGGAATGTAGGAAAAGTCACATAGTCAGAATTGCTGCTGGGGCCAGGATTCAGATGCAGGCTCATGATTGGTTTATTGGCATAGTATAAAAAGAAGGGAACTTGGCTATGTATTAGACATAAAGAAGAAAAAGAAATTTTTTAAAAATCACCAAAATCTCTGGACTTGGTTTCTGGAAAAATGGTGATGTCAGTTTTCCTGTTTAATATTTCAGCGGCCCCCTATTCCCTGCAGGTTAAGACCTAAATTATTTAGCAGGAAAATCAAGGCTGCTTATGATCCTAGATGCCTCGTTAATTCTGTCTCCAGCTACTCTCATCTTGGCCACTTCGGTCCAGCAACACGAAGCAATTTGCAGACTCCAGTACAGGGAGAGGGAAGAAAGATTTGGAGTGTATGAGGGAGAACACCATGAGCACCAAGACTTTGTCCTTGTGTTTGGAGTCCTGGCTACCTTGTGGGTGAACAGTGCAACTGCTCTCTGATTCTCTCTTTCCACCTGGTGGAATCAAGTGGTTATGACGATACCCATCCATACAACCACAGGGACGTCTGTGTAGATTAGATACATGATGTATGCAGAGAGCTCAGTACATTGTCCAGCACGTGGCAGACGCCCATTGGCTGCATGCATGGTAATCATTCAGTTGGGGATATTGGGAGTCTAATGTAACAAAGGTCAGCCAAGCAGAAGAGTCCCTCAGAGAGCTGGAAACACAAGCCAGGGGTGCAGATGGCATTCTTGGGGGCACTTGTTCTCCATTTCTTTGAGAGGCTTCATCCCACCCGCAGGTGTGACCCATCACCTTTCTCCCCCTCTCCTCCATCCTGCCTACCAGGAGTTAGAAATCGAACCAGGAAGTCTCAAGCAGCTTCCGCTCTTGTTTTAGCCATCAATAAATGGCCATTTCTAAAGGTGAGATTCTGGTTTCTTAAGGCTGATCTGCAGATATCCCAGACGACCTGTACATCTTCTGACATGGCTGTATTCATAGGTGGCTTCTCAAAGAAACCATTATTAATGATGTAATTAATATGAATGGCTACAATATATATCAAGCAGATCATTAAGGCAGAGGTGGGGATGTAGCCATTTATATTAAAGATACATTTTATGTCCTGAACTCAAGCAATAAAAAGTACTTAGCTTCGAAATCTCACCTTGCTACATTGTGGGTTTTATTTTTTAAATTGTCGTAGACCTCTTTCTTGCCAGCTTAATGCTGCTTTGTTGGATCCCATGGGAATTTGAATGAGTTAATAAGGTAGGTTTTTTTATAAAAACATATAATCAACTAAATAATCACAGCCTTGAAAGTCACAAATTTAAAATCCAACCAATTTAATTACCGTGTTGGTTCACAGACATTGGGGAAGTTTTATTTGATTTCACTGTTCTCTCTCCCTAAAACACCCATCTGTAAGAATATTTACTTATAACTTGTATAAAGGGATCTTCCTAAGGCAGATGCCATATGTAACTACTCAGTTTACCTTTAAGGGAAAATATTGAAGTAACACCCTCAAGCTGTTCTGCTGTGTGTTCAGAACTCAGAGCTAGATTTCTATCTTTGTAGTAAGTACTAAAACCTTGCTTCCCACATCCAGGCTGTTCAAATACGAGATAAAATAGTTACTTAGAATGATAGAGTCCAAAAAGTTTGCCGGAATTCTTTATAGACTTTGTGAGCTAAAAACACATGTTTAAATGAAGTGGTTTCTTTTCTTTTCCTTTCTTCTTTTCTTTTTTTTTTTCCTCCCCCTAGGAATAAATGTTCTTCTTTGTAGTAGCCACAATGTTAAATGTTTTTAATAAAAGCTTAGAATTAAGTTAGAGAGAAACATCTTTACCCTAGGTACAAATGATATTGCCACTTGCTGAGTTTCAAAGCACCAAGCAGATGGGGGAATAGTGAAAATTGGGGAATCACACCAAGAGAAGGGGTATTTTTTAAGCTTGTGACAAACAGACCCTCTTAAGCATCCACTGCAGAGTGTTGGCACTGTGTTATGCAAGCACCTGTAATGAACTGCAGAGGAAGAGATGCGTCTGGTGCTGAACCAGGTGGAGCTGCCGCAGACGGAAGCTGGTCCTGAGGCTGCTTCTGCCCACAGGGCATGCTTGTTGGCCAGTTCACAGTCAGCCATGCTGCAGACGCCAGGGGTCCAGAGGCAGCCAGGCAATAAGTGTGTCCAGCTTTCCAAACTCTGGGTCCTGTGACCCAGCCACAGCTCTGAGCCTTGATTAACCAGGGCTGGGGAACTGGCAGGCTGCTCCAAAGTCAGCTGATGACAGCTGCTCTGTCCTCAGTCACTGCCAGTAACCATGTGTCTACATAAAGGCTGAAGACAGCAAGGTCTCTGCCATCAGGGATCAGATCTCTGCTATTATTATTATTATTATTATTGATGACTACAAACTGTTAAGCACCGACCATTTGCAAGGAACTCCATTTACTATATGTTGCACGTACGTTATCTGCAACATTATCCCTACACCACGAGTATGTTTTATTACCCCCATGTTTGAAGAGATTAAAAAAACCGAAGTGCAGATTTTTAAGATACTAAATGGTAAAACTGGAATTATAGCCCAGAGCTGTCTTGTAAAGTTTTGGCTCTTTCAACTTCAATAATGATTTTCATTAAAAGAAATAAGCAGCAAAACTTTTACTTAGTATGAAATATTATGCAGATTCAACCAAGACTGCCTCGATTGAACCAGAAGGAGGAGAGTCTAAAGCTCAGACTTGGCCTCTTTTTCCTTTTCTGATGCCCAGGTGACCACAGAGCCATCACCACAGAAAACTAGAGCTGCTTTTCTCAGGGTGTGGTCCCCACACCAGCAGCATCAGCATCACCTGGGAACTTGTTCCAAATGCATGTTCTTCAGCTCCACCCCAGACAAACCGAGTCAGAAATTCTAGGGCTGAGGCCTGGGAATCTGCGCTGTGATAAGCCCTCTGGGCAACACTGATGTGTGCTCATGTGCTCAAGAGTGAAAGCCAAGGACCTGAGTTTCCAAAACACATTTTGGTAACAGCTCTATTCCTCGATACCTTTCGTGTGTAGGATTCCCGATGTCGATGCTGAGGCTTTCATGGCAAGGTCCAGAATGGTGCCTTAGATCCAGTCATGTAATTCTTATTTTTAAGAAATTCAAGGAATGGGTCACTTACTAAGTGCAACATTGGAGAACAAATGTTGACATGATTAGTCTCATAATAAAAATAAAAATGATTTCTCTTTATTCACTTGTGGTTGAGAATCACAAACCACATCTGTTAGAGGAAAGTGGAAGTTATTAACTGGATTTTGTGCATCAAGGATGCTGTTGACGTTAGTGGAAGCATCTTGTGTGTTGTGTGTGTTGTGTGTGTGTGTGTGTGTGTGTGTGTGTGAACGCACATGTGCACATGCATGATTTCCCACTGTTGTAAATGGCATTCCAATTTCCAAGATATTAAAATGCGAAAAGAATGTTTGCTTCAGAATCAGTGAAATACGTTCAGAAATGAAAGAGACACTTCGGAAATTCCCTTGCTTTAGGTCCATTAGCCAATATGACCAAAGCTGTTCTGTTATAATCAATTTAAAACAAGACAAATCCTTCTCGTGATCATAGCAGTTTTATCCACACCCTTAGCTTTGATGAACCTGCCGATGGGCCTGCCCCTCTGCTGTATCCTCTCTGTTGAATTGTCTCTGCAGCTTCAGAATTCTCACACCAAACTCATGGTATTCCCTTGTATCTTTATCATTGGCTTTGCTGTTTTTATTCTTGCTGTTTATGTGCTGTTTTGCATCCTGTTTCTCCTCTGTCTCCCGGTCTACTCTTTGAAAGGAGACTACAAAAGTAGTGAGTACTTGTTCGAGATCTGTGTTGTGGCTTAAACTTGTTTCAGAGTGTGGTGAGATCATGAAAGGGGCTCTGATGGTGAAAATTAGCTACTTCTGAGTGAATTAAGTTGAGAATTTGACAGTTCACCCCGGCCGTGCTGTTCATCATGATTTCAAGAAGCATAAAGGATGCGGTCGTGTCAGCTGCAGCCTCCCTAAAAAACAGTGATCATTCCCTAAACTTCGCATAATCTTTTCTGATTTTGTCTGTCCCTGAAACAATTAGTTCTGTGTGTTAGAGGGTATCTTTATCTGCGCGCGCGCGCGAGCACACACACACACACACACACACACACACGCATTTTTTTTTTCTTAGAGTTCTGCCAAATCACCATACAGGTCTTCATTAAGTTATTAATAGAAAAACTAGTTTTACAAGAATTTTTAAGTTCTTGCTCTCTTTCTGTAATCATAACTTTTATCACTAATGTCTATTCAGTTTGGAGCGTTTGCTATGTGTTTACTTTGGGGTGTTTACTTATGTGTTTGATTTGGGGAAGATATTCCCTAGCAATTAGTATAAAATTTTCAATGAGTCTTTTTTTATTTCAGAATATTACAGAGGTACAAATCTTTAGGTTACATATATTGCCTTTGTCCTGCCCAAGTCAGAGCTATAAGTGTGCCCATCCCCCATACAGAGCACACCGCACCCATCAGGTGTGAATAGACCCCTCCCCCCTCCCCCCCACTGTCTGACACCTGATGAATGTTACTACTGTATATGCACGTAAGTGTTGATCAGTTAGTACCAATTTGATGGTGAGTACAAGTCTTCTAAGTTTCAGAATCATTTCCCTGGAGTACAGGTTTTATTTAGAATCCAAGAACTTTAGATAGTAGTTGTGACATTTTGAACATTTTATGTCTTTACAAAAAAAATAATTAACTTTTGTAAAACCAATAAAAAGAAAGGAAAATGAGATCCAACAATACCTTATGGATTTATATTTCTGACAGCTTAAATTCCATATTCTCAGAGGCCTTCACCCCATTGGCAACATAAACTGAAGGGCTGAAGCTGTTTGAAAACTTTTTCATTTTTCTGTAAAAATCCCAACTTGGAGTGGAAAGAGCTTACTGATGTCAACACTTAGAAAGCGATGTTCTCTTTATATAGTCACTTATTGTCTTGGGTTTCATTTTCGGTTCAGGGGGAAATTAAATTCCCTTGCAATTGCACTATCTGTCTACCCGAGAAATTTTATCTCCGCGTTGTTTCTATTTGCTGTTTGTCCTCTGGGTAAGATACTGCGGGTCCACAGGGTCGGGAGTGCATTTTAGAGGTCTTTGGTTCATCCTGCTCTTCCTTGCAGGTCAGTATTTAAATTATTCCTGACCCGGGAGTCGCCTCTATTCTAAAAATCCAAGTAAAATAAAGGGGAAGGGAGGCTCTTGAGCGTGCATGGCAGGCTTACTCTGTAAGCTCATTTCTTGGTTACAAGAAGGATTTTATTATTTTGTTATTTTTAATTATTTTGGACACATAAGAGCCATACATATTTATGGCATACATGGGATATTTTGATACAAGCATACGACATATAATGATCAAATACGGGTAACAGGAGTATCCATCATTTCCAGCACTTATCATTTCTTTGTGTTAGGAACATTCTAGTTTCAGTCTTTTA
Source organism: Avahi laniger (assembly GCA_963575035.1). Lineage (NCBI taxonomy): Eukaryota > Metazoa > Chordata > Mammalia > Primates > Indriidae > Avahi > Avahi laniger. The sequence continues at coordinate 39,303 of CAUYSK010055953.1, forward strand.
GTTATTTGAAAATACACAATAAATTATTAGTATCTATAATTGCCCTATTGTGCTGCTGAACCCTCGATAGTATTCCTACTGTTTTCGTACTCATGAGCCATACCCCCTCTGTATCCCCTCCCCACAACGAAATCATTTTAGCATCTGAATCTGTTCCCATGCCAAGCACACAGAAACCCACCGGTAACTTGCAGGAGGTGTGGGCACACACAACCTTTCTGTTTTTTTAAGCTTGTCCTTCCAGTTTGGAATGTGGTTCTGCAGAGAAGCGTATGTGTGCTCAGGTTCTGTTGTATTTTTCTTCTTACAGAGGCAGGTTGGTTATGAGGATGTCCCAATGGACATGAATTCCAAAAACCCTGGGTTCAAGTCTCCATTCCATTCTGTAACATTCTGTAACATTCTGTAATATTTGGTAGGTCGTATTATTACTGAAAATATCGATGACTCTCCCATAAGCGGCCTCTCCTTTTAGCCTTTCCTTGCACATGTTCTGTCTCCCACCCCATTCCTGCCAACTTTAGCCCCGTGGCTTGTTTTGGCCAATGAATTGTGAGCAGAAGGGGTAAGTGTCACTTTCAAGTGGAAAATTAAATCAGTATCTGCCTCTCTTTGATCTTTTTTCCCCTCGCAGTGAGGCCAGTGATGTTTCAGCTAGAGCTGCTCTGTCAATTTGGGGTCCCAGAGAGAAGAGAGTGTAAAACAGATGACCCGAGATGGGACTTGTAGCAAAAGAGAACATAAGTGTCGGTTGTGTGCTGTGTGTTGGGGACATTTGTCAGTGCAGCATAACTTAACCTATCTTGAATGATGCTGTTTAGTATTGGCTACATTTACACATCCAACTCCAAACGAGTTTCTGAGTCTTTGGTGGACAGACAGAGTGCTAATCCACATCTGTAAGCCACCCCCAACCCACCAGTTCCTCCCGTATTGTCTGGCATCTACTGGTGGCTTGATAAATGCTTAGCAAGCTGCATTCAAAGTGCTTGGTGTCATCTTGGGCCAGCCATTCCAGTGGTCAAAACCAGAATCTTTCCAAATGCTGGGTGATATTTTAGGAGTTCTATTCAATTTATGTTAGGTATTTCACAGACACGCTGGTAAATAATACTGAGTCCTATGGTGGGAAAGTTATTCCTTTTTCAATTCTCTCTTAACACGTGGTATGACATTTAAAACAAAAAATTCTCATAGCTGTACACTGCAGTGGATAACAGTAATAGCTAGAATGTCATGAGATTGACATGCATATGTTTGTATAATTGCTTTCCACTTATGGCTAATAATTATAGTTTTCCATTATGCCAGAATTTGCTTCTATAGATGTTCTTTTATAATAAATTGCATTTAGTATAAAGAATGAGGTAAAAAAATATCAAGTAGATAATAGTATAGGTAGTAAGGTGATAACGGTAAAAATAAAGGTATCACAAATGATTAAAGTTTGGGAAAGTGTTGCTGTAGACTTTTCTGTACCTTAAAAAGAATTGTTATGAAATCCAAAGGTAAATGTGAACAGGCTGTATGGATGGAAAAGTGACGGATGGATTTAAGGAATCATCACGGTGGTGGTTGCTAACGGTATCACTGATTGTAGCAAAGTCTTTTTTTTCCTCCATTTATTCTGTGGCCAATTTGCGGAGTTTCCCATATTATTAGCTTATTCCAAGTGGAGAACAAGGGGCTGCCTAACTTCACCATCACCTTCTGCTTTAATTATTTTAACCTTCTCCACCCACACTCTGTCCTGTGTGGGAAGTGACTGGAACCACTTGAGTGAGTGAAAAGAGCAGTTAGCAGACTCGGTAGAAGTCAGGACATGTGAAGTTGAGACCCTTTAAACAGACTCTTGCTTGCCTATGAGTATTGCCTAGAATTTGTCAGAACTCACCTGGTTATCTGTGTCTCTGACCCTTCAAGACCTTGAGCTTTTTGAGGACAGTGACGGTGTCTGGTTCACTGTTCAGTTTCCTGTCACTTGATAATTGTATGTCTGTTGGAGCCAGGAATTGTTCCAACATCCATTCCTTCATTAGCAACTTTCAATTAAAGCATGCTGATGCATTCCATTATAGGTGCCAATACATCCATTTTTATTATTAATAATAATGGCTACAATCATATTTGTAGCAGCTACAAATTACAGAGTATGAACCAGGACCTCTGCTAGGCACTTGTATGAGAACTGCTGACAGCAACTTACCAAGGTGGGTGATAGTATCTCTAATGAGGAAATTGAAACTTCGAATAGTTAATAGACTTGCCAATCGATACAAGATGTAGGAACCAAAGACGGGTCTGTTGGATTCCCAAAACCCACAAACTCGTTTTCCTTTTCTACCTAATATTACCATCTTGATAAAGACACAAATACACACACACACACACGCAGAGAGATATCAGCTATATATAACCTTCCAAGTCCTGCCTCATTCGTTAGTCTTCTTTACCTGTGATGGTTAACTTTTTTCTGTGCTTCCTGCGTAGCGTTCCTCAGCACCCTGGTTCCAAATCACCGAAGTTGGCAGCATTCGCTCTGTTGCTTAATCTCTGCAAGTTTTAACAAATTGTTAATGCGGTGTTTTCCTTGAACATACTTAACGTTTTATTCATCTGAAGGGCAGTGCTCCATGAAGGTGCAATCTGTCTTCAGTCCAGCATCTCAGGAAGCCCCTATTGCCCAAAATAGAGGGAGGGTTGAGCCAGCCCAGTGTAGGGCTGTCATACAACACTGTTACAGCTACTCCGTGGACAGTAAGGCCAGGGCCGCAGTTAAGGCATTCCCTACTCATTCTTTCTTTCTTTTATTCCCAGCAGGTTGGTTTTCTGAGTAGTAGCCCTAGCTGTTCGTATTAACCATTTGCATTTTGATCCTGCTTACTGATGCACTGAAAAAAAATAATCTTTTATGTTGCCTACTTGAAAGTTTCTATTGTACTGATATGAAGTTGCCAGGTGGACAACATAGATCATATTTCTTTATTTGCCTTAAAGCAAATTAAATCTTATCCACATTCCTAACCAACCCCCACCCCACCTACCCCCCTTGGTGATTAGGGGCCTCTTTGCAACTCCTCCTGTGGCAATTTCGTATAAAACGAGTGGCCTTTGGTGAAGCAAAACTCTCACTTGCTCCTTCAATTCTTCAAATTCTTAACGACCAGCACCTGTAATGGATGCATTTTCGACAAGGCTGTTTGATTGAAAGGAACTGGATCTCTCTAACAATAACTCAATTAAAAAGGGGATTATTTTAAGGAGACAGGGAAAATTTTCTTAAATATCCAAACACTAAAAGTGAAGTACAATGTTCCATGTAGGGACTGGTTTGGAAGTGGAAATGTCAGAAATGCATACTCTCAAAACCTCTCTCAGTCATTGTCCATGCCTCTCCCTGTCTCTGTCTTTCTCTTCCTCTTCACCCTCGTGGTCCTTTGCGGCCGGCTCACCTGCCTGGTTTCCCTGTCTGCTCGTTTCTCTCTGCTTCCTCAGATCTCTGTTCCTTAGTCATGCTAGCCTGTATGGGATTGGCTCCTGCTTTGGCTCTGAACTATATGATCTTTCATTCAGAATTCACTTAAAGCTCCTACCTCCCCTGGGGCTCCTGGATTCCATTCTCAGGAACTTACCTTCTGCAGAAGGAATTGCCCTTGAATCCAGCTATCCGACCCTATTTCACCATCTGCAGACACTGGAGTGGGGTTAGAGGAAATGAACAAGGTCAAAGGGAAGCCAAGACTGTGGAAAGAACACGGCTTCTCCCAAAAGAGCACCGGGGGAAGTTTGGTTCCTTGTCTTCAAGTATCGGCTGTGGGATAAGAAGGGTCCTAGAGGTCACATCCATGCAGGTCATCTCAATGTATCATCAAATCATTAAAGCACAAGATAAAAAGAAACCTTTTCATACCCCTATACCTTACCCATCCAGAAACTGCCTGATTCATCAGAAGATATTTCCTATAAGCCTCCACAAGAGTAGCCGTATGATGCAGAGACCCCGGAAAGTACCAACCACCAGAGAGCTATGCTGGGCTTGTGGGCTAGAGCCCGAAACTGCATCATGCCCACCAGGCTCAAAGTCAGCATTGATGACAGAGAATCTTGCTTCTCCTCTCATAATTTTATACAAGATGAAAAAGAGAACAACAGGCTTGATCCTGCATTGTAGCATTGGCTTGAGAAGCCCAGACCTGCACTTTATCAGTGTGGAAACTGTATTTCCAGTGACAGTTCTGATGAATTAGAACATTTTGCATTTACCGTGAAGACCAAGATGAGTGTGTCCTCTGGTGAGAAGTTTTCTTTCAAGATGTCTAAAAATCATAATCACTGATGAAAATATGCTTAATCCTGCAGGGCCCATGGAATGCACTCCTTGGGGAGTAGTTAGGTGGTCTGGTAGGGTCAGCTGGCACAGACGGACAGACAGCTGACCACCGGGAGAATGAGGATGGGGGAACATGATGCCTGACCAAGTGTTGGGATGCCTTCTAATAATATCCAAAACACAGCTCTTGACACAGTTTCTGTCCCCTTGGATGACACTGGATGGATGGATACATATATACACATGCATAGGTGATTGGTAGAGATAAAAAGATCGTTTCTGTCTATCTGTCTTTCTCCTCCACCTCATTTATTTCCTCATTCTTTTTTCTCCTTCAAAGTAACCCATCCATCCCCCATTTCTACGTTTTCTGACAGTATTGGTCATTTCAACACAAGTTCGTAATAATGTGTCTATTTCCAAGGGGTGGTCTGATGTGTATTTCCAGACTCCTCCCCCACGGGGTCCTCCAGATGACACTATGATCTGGGCATCGTGGAGGGTCAACCTCATGGATGGGTGAAACAGATCTCTTGTGCTCCATTCGGCACAGGTGGCGGCTCTTCTCCAGCTCTGAGAGCTCCCTCCTGAAGTTGTGCCTGAGTCATCTCTTGTTTTGAGACCTGAGAATATATTACATGTTTCTGTTCACACCCCTCTGTCCATCCCAACTAGAGAAACTCACAGAGTGTAGCCCAAAACAAGAAGCATTTCTGGAAACACTGGCCCCACATGGGGTTCTGAATGCAATTTCATGAAACTTTAAACTGATACCCTCAATCCCACTAAAATATTTATGAATTAAAACTTTTGTAAAAAGTAGTTACTATCAGATTGCATCAGTTCAGTTCATCTTTTCCCAGTATCCTTAAAAGCCATTCTCCCTGTGTTTGTAATTTTATTTTGTTTATCAGTGTAGGTAGTAGCCCAGAATAGGATCTGTCAGGTTTAATTCTCTGCCACAGTTCTCAGAATAGTATTTCATAAGTAACATGTGGCTTGCTCAGCTAAAATTAAATGTTTCCAAATGTTTTCTGTCTAGAATTTGCAGCATACACCCTTTCAGAACTAACAAAGACTCTGAAAATTACCACTCAACAATGTCAGACTATTTCATACTTTTTGCCAGCTTAAAATGATGGCTGTAGATAAAATTAAAAAAAAAAAAACTAAAGTAATCTAATATCATTAAAAAAAAAAAAAACAAGTCTGTTCCTCTTAGCTATGGAAGTTCAGTTCAGAGAAGCACCATATCAAAGAAGATGATCTATATTAGCAAAAATCTCTACCTTTATGACATTTTCCGAGACCATGTATCTAGTGGCTCCTAATTTCTGGAATCCCCTGGGTAGCTGTAAAGAAAATATAGAACTGGACCTCCTCCCATGAATATCTTGATTTAGGAAATATAGAACGGAGCCTGGGGGTGGGAGAGAACTACTTGGCCTGCCCTGTTCCTCTGCCACTAATTGCTATAAATGTCCACTTCCTCACTGCCTCTTCCTCCAATCACCTCTGTTGATTGATAAGAGGAAGAATTTGTGTTCAGAAAATTTTGAGAGGAAGAGGAGAAGGAAGAAAAATTGAGAGTCGTAGATCCTTGACAATACCAATGTTTCACGGAAGGGAGTTAAAAGAAGGAATTGACAGAGGGAATGAAAGAAGATGAAAGGAGATCCGTGAGAATATGCACAAGTCTCTACAAAGAAAGAGGGATGAACTTTATTGCAAGTCATCCTAGTGGGGTTTTGACAGTAAACAGTCTAGAGCCCTCAGACAGGTTGAAATCCTGGGTCTGACACTGCCCAGTTGTGTGACTTTGGGCAATTTGCTTAAAGCTCCTGGGATCAGCATTCCCCTCTGTAAAACAAAGACCATAATGTTAAATAGTGCTCACCCTCCTGTGTAATTTCAAGATGGTCCTTCTAAAGCACCTGGAACAGTGCTTGGATATAATCACACCACATCAGCCCCGCTGTGGCCATGAAAGGCACCTGGTAGATAGTTAGTGCTATGGCAACACTGCCTCTGTGGACTGCTCCCAAGGGAGTGAAGAGCCACAAACGTTCGTGGGATGGGGCAGCCTTTGGGATCATAGGTTCAGATGAGTTTTGGGGATAGAAAGCAGATTGCAAGGAATATGACATTAACGGAAGAGCAGTGAGAAATGGACAGAGTCTTTAGGTGACATTTTTAAAAACGCATTTGGGGAAAGGAAGCACAGAAAGGCTGCCCTGACTCAGGCGGAGGTGACACCCATCCGCAAAGGACATAATCACAGGTAACCGTGGCAACAGCAAAGGCAATGGCAGCACACCTGTCCACGTGCCCAGGACTGAGCCCTCTGCACATTTATTCCCTGCATGCCCACAGCACCCGAGGGCAGGCGAGAGGGTGGGGTATTCCTGTTGGGCGTATGATATGGTTTGGATGTTTGGTCCCTCCAAATCGTGTGTCGAAATTTCATCCCCAGTGTTGAATGTGGGGCCTGCCGGGAGGTGTTTGGGTCATGAGGGGGGATCCCTCATGAATGGCCTGGTGCCTCCCCGCAATAACGAGTGAGTTCTCACTTTATTAGTTCACACAGACCTGGTTACTTAAAGGAGCCCGGCGCCACCTCCTCCCTCCCTTGCTCTCTCTCTCTCCACGTGACACACTTGCTCTCCCTGTGCCTTCTGCCTTGATTGGAAGCTCCCTGAAGCCCGCCCCCGGTGCAGATGCTGCTGCGATGCTTCTTGTACAGTCTGCAGAACCATGAGCTGAATAAACCTCTTTCCTTCGTAAATCGCCCAGCCTCAGGCATTTCTTTATAGCAGTGTGCCACGAGCTGAGATAACACATTATAAGGAAACCAAAGCTGAAAAACAACTTGCCCAAACTGACGCATCGGGTGGAACATGAGGTGGAAATTTGAATCCAGGTTGGCTGTTTCCGAAAACCCGTTTCTTAACCTCTGAGTTATAGTTGAAAACATGCACACTGATGTCTCTACACAGACTGAAACATGACGAAATGATGTAGCTGCCCACTGCACTGAGGAAAATGAGGAAATGACCAAACCCTTAGGATGACTCCCAGCCCTGCAGGCTCCAGGGCTCATCTGCAGCCCTTCCCACTCCGTCCCAGATGGCCTGGCGCCCTTTCAGGCCTCAGACATCCCCCTGCTCTGCGTCTGACATGGCCAGAGCCCCTTGTTATATGTACTCACAGCACCATGTCTCTCCCTCCGTGTATTTAACACAGCTACAATTTTACATTGGTGTTATAATATGTTTTTAGTAAATGCCTGCAACCCTGGTAAACTGCAGGCTCCGCATGGACAAGAGACCGTGTCTGTTTTTCTCAGTGTTTATATCATGTCTGATACTTAGCAGCTATTCAAAAAAATGAGTTGAATAATTTCCACACCATGGTTAGGACCTACCTCTTTGTTGCCGAATCACGCATAGCAATTGAGGTTGTAGCCAATGGTGCTAAGAATGCTCACAGCGCATTACGGAGTTTGCACCCATGACTACTCCTTTGGCGCCAAACTCTGATTCCAGCTGTGATCACTGGCCATAATTAAGCTGCCCTCTTCCCCCTGTCCTGCGCACCCCATGACCTCTTAGGGTACAGCTTCCCCTCGGATGTGGCGGGTGAGAAAAGGGGTCCGAGATGAAGGCTGGAGAATGCGAAGGTATTGTGCGTACCTCGGCCCCCAACATTTCAGCTTGTTATATGGCTGTAGTAATGAGCATTTGGAATCAGCTATATCAATTATTTAAACCTCATAATTCAGTCCATATTAAAGATTTATTGCAACAAACTGGAAAACAAAGTACAGGCGCAAAGGAAACAGAACATAGGTTTTGCTGTCAAAGTTGCCTGGTATATCAGTTGCTCATGTCAATGGGAGGAACATAAAGAGAAATCAATTCTTTAGAATACTGAAGATTTCTGGAAGAGGTTATCCAGGTCTGTGTGTGTATGTATGCATATCCATGTGTATGTCTGTAAGTTTCCTTGCATTCCATTTTCTATGTGGCAGCAGGTACTTTCTCCAACCCCCAGGCATGGAGTCCCTCTTGGCTCAAAATCCTTACCAACAGTGGAGGCATTACAATGTTTTAATCTTCAATGAGTAGTTTGTAACCATTCATTGGTCTTCGAAGAATCTCAAGTCAGCCACTTGCTACACCATCGTGGATGCAACGGACCAGAGGTTGTAGTCAGAAACACCCATGTGAAAATCCCAACTCCTTCTCCCACCGTCTCTGAGACCTCGGGCACAGCTCTTGAATGTCATGAGCCTCAGTTTCCTCTTCTTTAAAATGCAGAGAATAAAGATACCCACCTCACTGAGTATCGCCTGGAATTATGTCCACAAAGTGTCCAGCACCTGGGCGCTCAATGCAGGGTCGTTTCATTTCATGTTACCCCTTACGTTTTATATGATTAAATAACATCATACTTATATCCTTGACATATAATGAACACTTTAATTGCAGTAGGAAATCAAAGGTAGGCAATAGCATTTGTAAGTAAATAATACAAGTCTCCAGGTGGGAAGTTAGCACTGAGAGAGGTTCCTTCACCCACATTCTAACTGCAGACATCTGAATTATGTTTAGCTTTAATAGCTGGGTGACCTTGGACAGGTTATTTATTCTTTTTTGTGCTGTATGTATTTTCTTGATAATATGGGGTACTCATGGTATCAGCTTTAGGGTTGGGAGGATTAAATGAGTTAATACTTACAAAATTAGAACAGTTCCTGGCATGTAGGTTTATATGGGTTTTTGCTTTGTTATAGCCATTGAAGATGATGTTGTCACTGTCACTGCCGTTGCCCTGAGCCTGTGTGTTAAACTGGATATATCGGTGAATGACGCACTTGCTGCGTAAGCAAGTTCGAGCATGCGCTTATAAAATATATCTGATACTCACCGATTTCTCTCCGGCAATACCCTAGTCCAGGTTGCTGTTATCGCCACTCAAGCTACCGCTGAATCCTCTGTGGGTCTTTCCGTAGCTGCTCCGGACACCTTTCCATCCACGTGCCTGCTAGGGAGAGGGAGCTTTTCAACACAAATCTAGTCGTCAGTCCTGTCCTCTCTCCCACTTAAAGCTCTTCACTGGTTTCCTGTTGCTCTTAAGTTACCTAGAAACACCTCCACGTGGCCAGAATGGTCTGGCATTCCCCATCTCTCAACTCTCCCCTACTCTTCCCCTTACTCATTATTTCTGAGCCTCTGTGTTCTTCTTCCTGTTCTACCGGTGTGCTAAGAGTCACAGAAAATGCTGTTCCCTCTGCCTGGAATCCTGCTTTGCTTTGCCTTGCCAACAGTGCTGTTTGTTCTTCAGGGCTCAGATCAGTATTGCTTTCTGTACGGTGCATTTTCCATCTGTGTGTAGACTGGGGTCTCCCGTCAATCTCTGTACACACCCTCCTATTCCTTCACAGCACATAATGCCCTTGACACGTTATGATTGTTGAATGCCTGTCTTTCTCTGTCACGAGAGCTCCACGAATGCAGGACACTCTGCCTCGTTCACTGCTGTATCTCAGTGTCTTGCATGTGGTTGATGCTGGGAAATATTTGCTAAATGTGCGGATGCAGTTGCAGAGGTTCCCATAATGTTCCTGAGAACTAGAACGCCTTCCTGACACCCCTCCCATTCACCAGCAGTATGCAGAGCTGGGCGCTGTGTGCCCGGCACAGCCACTGTGTTCTTCTAAGTCGTGCTTCTCCCCACCCTGCGTTACACATTTTCTACTCGAGGGCTTGGCGTTACCCATCAGACTGTCTCATTCACGTCTCCCATCCCAGTGTCTAGGATAGGTGTTCACGAAATGTGTACGGAAGGAAGAAAATGAGAGAAGAAGAGAGTAGGGAGGAAAGAACAGACTTCAGTCCAGTGAGGGTGGAATCATTTCTCCACCTCTTCTGTCTAAGCCCATCCCTCTCCCTGGTCCCATTTGAACAATACTGCAAGTCAAGAGATGTTTTACGCTGGCAATGCCCCACCTGGTGTGGCCATGGGTCCAAAATCAAGAGACTGAATGGGACGGGCCCACTGTAGTCAGAGAAGACAGTGACCAAGAGCCCACACAGTCCCTTGGCGCCTGGCATGATCCTGACCCTGAAACTCGCTCATCCTTAGCCCATGATCTTCAACTCGGAATGACAGCCTGCTCAAGCCTATTTAAGCAAACCCGGAGAAGGCTTTTGTTTATGTAATGGAACGTTCGGCTCCTCAATTATGCCGTGAGAGGCTGAGGGGAAAAAAATAGACATTTTTGCAAAATCTGTTTCTGGCAATCTTCAATAAACTAAAACAGTTGAGCATACAGAATTTTCTGTTGTTTCTGCAAAGAGATAATTTGTTACATGGAAGCTCATTTGCTTATTTGGAGTAAATACTGCTTCAGACCCAGTAGAGATTAAGGCTCGTGGATGAGATGGATCGAGAAGGAAGAGTCATAATACTTCACTGTTATATTTACTGTGTTAAATATAAAGTGGGAATTGATGAAAAATGTTCTGGAGTTTCCCGTGTGAGCCTAAGTGATGAACTGGAGTTTATTTGCCATCTGGCTTTTAAGCAGCGATTTTTTTTTTTCATATCAGAAAAATGGCACCTTCAGAACTATTGCGTTACAGACATCTGTTTATCAGGCCTTTGCCTGAATGAATTATTCAGGATATGCTTAAGGTTATACTTTACCTGACATATGGAAATATAAAGTTGCATATTCCGTGTCAGCATATATCTGTCTACATAAAATCAGGTGTCATCCTTGAAACCCGGAGTGCTGGAACTCAGTAGGTGGTGATTTTAGTACTTGGGGTATTAATTGCTCCAACTCCTGTGGTTCTTGGTGTCTTGATGTTTTGGAAATCGGTCTGTGGAATTCCAGGTGACTCCAGGTTTCTGTATTGGTGTCCCCTTCTTGTTTCCACTGTGTCCCTTACAACAGTAATGGAAAACTATGCTTAGTTAGTATGGGCTACATGGCAAAACTCTGTCCGCACTCGTCCAACAAGTTGGAACTCTGGGGTTATCAAGAAGAAAGACTTCCTGGATCTAATGCAAAGGCTGAGGAAGAAGAGGTGGTTTCCCTGCAAGTCAGATTTCAAAAGAAACCCTCAACCCACCCTACACCAGAACACTACAGCCAGCGTGGCCACCAAATTCAGGTTTAGCGTTGCCCACTGATAGCACACTCTGTTTTCCATCCGTCCACTCATTGACTTACAGATTCCTTCACCAGACGGTGACAAAGCACCTACTCTGCCAGACGATGAGGATGTAGAATTTACTCCATACTGTCAGGGGACTTACAAGGGAGCAGGGAAGGCAGACAGGAACAGAATAATCATGGTGATTGATGTATAACTTCAGACTGAGGTGAGCACTTCTGTGAAAAGAAACAAGGGCTTTTGAGAGTCCATCTTGGAGGAGCCTGACCCAGGACTCCAAGGAAGACTTCCTAGAGGAGGCAACTCTGAAGGCTTCATAAATAAAAAGGATGAGCTGAGCTCTCATTTGTCAAGGAAGGGGAAGCGGAGGCTCTCGGCTAGGAGGACAGCAAAGGTCTAGGGCTAGTGGGCTCATTCAGCACTTCACAGACTATCTGGAGGCCAGTGTCTGTCACCAGCAGTGCTCAGTGGAGCGAAAGGCTGACTGTCCCTGGAGTGGACAGCAGCTCCTGTAGCCTAGGGTAGGGAGGGTGGTGCTTATGCAGCAGGAGTGGTGGGAAACCATTGCACAGACTCCAACAAAGAGGCAGGTTGCCTGATCTAATTTAAATTTGCAAATGGTCCCTAAACTCTACCATCATTGCTTATTTGTCTTTCAATTTCTTAATGTCTTGTGGTCAGAAAATGCTCGTAGAATAATTGCTAAATGCTAGGGAACCACTTAGACATGTGAGAACCGTGTGAGTTCTACAAAGGTACCCCATGATAACTTTTCCCAGAAACTAGTGGGAGGTGTCAGTCAACTTGTATAAATGACCCTGGGGACTTTCCTTTGGACAAGTAGGTATTCTCTTTACCTAAGGCACAAAAAGAGGTGCCTTTTAGAAAGTCTTTAAGGGCAGCAAAGTACACATAGGGGAGGGGTGAGGAGCACGGCCAAGGGACATGGTGGAAGTCAAGGGCCGAGGGCAGAGTGACTTTGGCAGCTGCCCTGCTCAGCTGAAGGAGAGGAGGAATTGCATCCCCCACTCCTCGGACAGGATGAAAACAAGTGGAGCTCATTACTGGAAGAGGGTGGAGAAGCTGGAAGTGAAAAGCTTCTAGATCAAACTCTGAGGGAAGATGTTTAGCAATTAAAGGAGGCTGAGACCATTTGGAGGCACAAACCTGCAAATCCAAGGTCCACATCCACACAGTCACAAAAGCCTAGAAATGCTCCAACCTGAGGTGGGACAGAGATAAGGTGCCGCTGTGTGGGCTTAGCCAGTGCAGAAAGCGGAAAGTAGAATTTTCTTTTGTTGTTGTTGTTTTATGTTTTGAGATAAGGTTTTGTTCTGTTGCCCAGGCTAGAGTGCAACAGCATCATAGCTCACTGCAACCTCAAACTCCTGGGCTCAAGCAATCCTCCTGCCTCAGCCTCCGGAGTAGCTGGGACTACAGGTGTGCACCAGCATGCCTGGCTAATTTTTTCTATTTTTTGTAGAGACGGGATCTTGCTCTTGCGCAGGCTGATCTCGAATGCCTGGGCTCAAGTGATCCTCCCACCTCGGACCCCCAGAGTGCTGGGATTACAGGCATGAGCTACCGCGTCCAACCAGATGTTCTTATTTGCTACCTCCCCACCTAACGGTGCAAATGGTTCTCGGGTCATTTTTAAAGTTGAAATGAAAAGGGAGTGTATGTGTGAGAGAGAGAGAGACAGAGAGAGAGTGTTTAAGCACCGTCCTGACACACCGCATGCATTATTGATACACGTGTCTGTTCTAGACTATTGCTCCCAGGGACTTCTGCTGTTGAAGCTGTTCTCTCTGAGGCTCGAGGGGTAAGCTTATGAGATCCATCCGTCTTGGACCCCATTACTGTTTGGGGAAGCAGCTGCCTTTGCCCCTTGGGTTCTTTCTCCTTGGTGCCTTCTGCTCTCAGGGACCCTCTGTTTTGCACCTGCTAGGAAGGCCAGCTCACCCGCGGCGTGCCGCTCATTCTGCACAGCGCTTACAGAGAATGAAGTCAAAGTGGCTAATTTTGTTAGAGAAGAATTGTTTTGTTCTTTGTTGGGTGAAGTTTCTATTACACTTTTCTACAAATTCCCCCATTCCCAATTCCCTCAGACAACAAAACTACAATTTGCTGGATAAACAAAAACAGTAGGGATGAATCCTCCCTGGCAGCCAGTCTGTCAGAGGTGCTGTGCTCGTTAGCATGGTGAAGGAGTTAGAGGAATCCTTCAAGTTGCACAAAACTGAATTACTTAATAAACTTGGTGTAACTTTTTTCCCTGGGAGTCAGTGCTGTTTAAAAAAAAAGAAAATCCAATACGGCTATTTTGCAGCATTAGCATTTTACAATTGGGCAGGATGTTCAAACCCTATTCCTTCATCCATTTTTTGCTCAATGGCAGTTGTTTCTTAGCCATTGCTTCCTTGCTAATGGATGTGACTATAACCGTTAAAAAAAAATTGTGTGGCTACCCTTTCAAAGCGTATAGCTAGAAGGTTGAACTTTCTGTTTATTCAAGTTCTTCTCTCTTTAACAACCTTCTCTCCACCATCATGACCAAAAGGGGGGAAAAGGCAGACAGCAGGTTAATCATCCTTATTAGAAAGAATTTCACAAATGCCTGAGGCAAGTTCACACGCCGTGGATGGAAATGGTCTCTTCAGTTGACAGCCTGAGCCAGCCCCTACCTAGGAAACATGCTGTTTTGGCATTACGTTATTAATAGCTGAGAGCTGTATGTTTATTCCCTGGGCCTCTGCTGTTCCCTGGAAGTGAGCAGGGTCCACAGGCTTTCTCTGAAGTGACACTGGCTTCCTTCTGCCCTTTGGGTTTCCAAGATGAGCTTTGTCGGGGTGGGAGGACAGGCTGCAGGGTGTCTCTGCAGCATTCTGGAGAAATCTTGTGCCTTTCTCTTGCCAGGCAAACCACCCAACACAATCAGGAATAGTGAACAAAACTCCACCTGCTTTATTGGATGGAACACTTTGCTTTATTGCTTAAAAAGAAAAAAAAAAATTCCACTTAGGACTGAAGCAGTGTTGATGTATTGAATAGCGCATTAGAGAAAATGTGGAGGAAATCTGCAGAAGGCGCCTATCCTGTGGGCAACCCCAAAAAGCAATTTATTAGCCCCCCAAAATATATATTGTCATCCAGAGCAGAAGGATTAAATATTTATGTCTGTTGGCTGGGGTAATAAAATCGTATTCAATTATATCTCAGGCACTACCTAATGATTGTTGAAAACTCGGTAATAACAATGAAACTCATAAAAAATACAGGATAAACAATGCTGGAAGAAAATTATGGGAAAATAGCCTCTGGCCTGTGGAAATGGGACTTTATTTTGAAATAATTTGAAATAACAGTGTATGCATAAAAAAAAGTTAGTTTATATAACCACACTCTAATCTCCAGAAACTTTTCTTTATGTTTTTGTTCCTTGTCAAGGAAAAAGAAGGGCTATGTCGGTAGGGTTTGCAGTAAATTGCAAGCCGTCGTGATAGGTTTGGAGGAAGACAAGGACAGGCTTTTCTTCATCTCTGAACTGTTGGCACTTACAAAGAGCCCTGCTCAGAGTGGGTGCTCCATAAATATTGGCAGAACTAAATAAAAAAATGATAATTGTTTAATATTTCCACCTCATCTCCCTGTTGCAGGGATTTTCAACCAAGGATGGTGGTGTTCCTGAGTGGGGGGCGCTTGGCAACATCTGGAGACATTTTTGGTAGTTGCAACTTGGCAGGGGAGGGTGTCCTTCTGGGATCCTCAGGGTAGAAGCCGGGGAGGCTGCTAAACATCATGCGGTGCACAGGACAGCACCCCTCTCCCCCAGCAGGGTGTTGGAGTGGCGGGGTTGAGACATAGCCTTCCCAACGTACCTCCTGCTCCATCCCCAGGGCCCAGTGGACTTCGCTTTGTGGAACACTGCATGGAGCTGTCCTTGAGAGAATTGCCGTCCCCATGTATTAGTTCCCAGGGCTGATGTAACAAAAGACCACAGGGTGAGTGGCTTCCATGGCAGGAATTCATCGCGTCACAGTTCTGAAGACCAAACGTCTGGGATCAAGGTGCCAGCAGGATTGGTACCTTCTGAGGTGTGGGAAGGAGAATCTGTCCGTGCCTCTCTACCAGCTTCCAGAAGTTTTCTGGCAATCCTTGGCACTCCTCGCTTGTAGACACATCACCCCAGTCTCTTACTTGTCGCTCACATAGTGTTCTCCCTGTGAGTATGTCTGTGTCTCTGTCCACATCCCCCCCTTTTATAAAGACATGGTCACATTGACTTAGGGCCTGCCCAAATGACCTCATCTTACTTTGCTTTTCTGCAAAGACTCTATTTCTAAATAAGGTCCCATTCACAGGTACTGGGGGTTATAATCTTTTGGGGGACACAGTTCAACCCATAACTATCCACTTCTCTGCAGCCCTGCGGCTCATATCTGTTCTCTTCCCCGGGCACTGTGCTGTCCACGATTTGGTGTCTCATCTGCCCTCCTCCAGCCTTTTGGGTCCATGTCCTGCAGTTGAGGGCAGGCCCACCTCGACTGGACCTCTCGCCATGCCTGGGACCTGCCCGGCTCTTCCAGGTCTCTGTGCCTTTGCACTCATCTTACCCCCAGCAAGTTCCTTTCTTCCTTCTCTACCCAGGAACCTGGTGCTTATCCACTGGTAAGACATATTGACTCCAGTGTGGCCTCTTCTAGATTGTCCCCCTGGCACACTCAGGCCTTTAGGGTGCCATTTCCAGGTGATAGTCTACAGCCCTCTTATGGGGTTTCCCTCCCAGACCACTTGCGTGAGCACGGAGCATGTCTTATCCATGTGCCTGGCACAGAGCAGAGTCTCCAACAGTTATGCTGAAATAGGTTAATGAATCCTATCCCATCTCTCCCAGAAATGTGTCCCCTGAATTATCCATTAGGGTCCAGTGGGGGTGAAGAGGGCATGCTCCAGGGGTCAGAATGTCTTGTGTTAAATCCCAGCCCACCTCATTGACTCATTGTGCAATCTGGGCCAGTCACTTTTATCTCTGTGCCCAGTTAACTCATCTATAAAAGGACATCATGGTAGTGACAACCTCATAAGGATATCATGGGGATTAAATGAGTTCCTACATGTGAAGAATTCAGACCAGTGCCAGGCAGTGCCAGGCAGAGGCTAAGCATTCACAGCTGTGGCTGCTAAGATAATGTGGTATGATCAGTGCTTCCCCCACCCTGTTCTCTCTGGGGTCTCTAGTCTTCTGCCTCAGAGCACACTCAGATCTCCTGCTCTGTATTAGGTTCTTATTGCTGCTGTAACAAACTAAAATATCACAAATTTAGTGGTAACTTAAAACAATGCAAATGTATTTTCTTACACTTCTGGGGGTCAGAATTCCAAAATGGGTCTTACTGGGGTAAATCAAGGTGTTAGTAGGGATGCATTCCTTCTGTACATTCTAGGCAAAAATTGATTTTCCTTTCATTTCTGGCTTCTAGAGGCCACACGTATTACTGGACTCTTGGCCCTTTTCATCTTCAAAGTCGACAGTGAAGCTTCCTGAAATCTCTCTCTGACTCTGACTCCTGATTCTGACATCATGTCTCTTTCACTGGCCTTCCTGCCACCTCTTATAAGGAATCTTCTGGTTCCATTAAGCCCATCTGGATATTCCAGGGAAATCTTGCATCTCGAGATACTTGCTCACATCTGCTAAGGCTCTTTTGTTAGGTAAGGCAAACGTGTTCACAGGTTCCAGGGATGCGGGTGCAGACGTCTTTGGGAGGGGCGGTGATGTGGTCCTGCCCATCCTACTCTCCAAAGGCATTCCACCTGCTTGGATCCAGCAAGCGTGCCCTCACGTTCAGGCTCTGCCACCTGGAAGCTGTGTGGCCTTGCAGGGGCCATGTAACCTCCCCACGCCTGTTATCTCCTCTGCAAAATGGGACTGAGGAATCATGCTGTGAAGACAGGGGAGTAGACATCCTGTGTGCCTAACACAGCACGTGCTTGCTGGCTTGTGGCTGTTGTAACGACCGACTGTCGATATTCTCATTTGTGCTGGTCCCTCACCCCCAGCCCAAGTCTCCTCCTCCCCTCTCACCTGCAGCCAACAACCTATACTGAAGCTAAGTATACAGTCGGGGCTGTGGGCTCTCACTATCTCCCCGTGACTGCATTTGCCTTTACCTGGATTCCTTTGCTAATTTTGTTTGGGCAGGATTTGCTTTTTGTTTGCTTAGCAAACTTCATGAGGCATTTCCAATTTCTTGCAGTGCTCCACGGACAAAGCTCGCTTCAAAGCCAGGATGTTGTTTGTTGGGTTTGTTTACCTCCCATTAATTAGTCTTACCTCTGGAGGCCAGGAGTCTCCAAAGAGGGGATATTGTGCACCAACATGGTACCCTGGGCAGCCTGAAACCTGGTGGGGGCGTGTGGATAGATTGGACACGCTAGGAGGGCTTTGATGGAGCTCTAGGAAGGCAGAAAAGCAGACTCAAGCAGAAAATGGGAAAAGAGGAATCCTAAGAGGGGTCTGATGAGATGATAATTCACATTTGCAGCTCATGCATTTTCTCCAAACTTCCAGAATAACTTTGGGAGATGGGCACAGAGAATCTTTTTTAGGATAGAAAGAGTGCCTTTTCCAGTCCCCTCCTCCCGCCACACAAAACAGTAGTGTTGCTGTAACAAGGCACCCCAAACTGGGGGCTTCAGCAACAGAAGTGTATTGTCTCATCCTTCCGGAGCCCAGAAGCCCTAGATCAGGATGTCGGCAGAATTGATTTCTTCTGAGACCTTGGAGGGACAGTCTGTCCACGCCTCTCCCCTAGCCTCTCCTGGTTTGCTGGCGTCCTTGGTGTTCCTTGGCTTTTAGCTGTGCCCCTCACACCTCTGCCTCCCCTGGCGAAGAGAGTGCACCAGGGCAGGTGTGCTCATAAGAAGAACACGTGGGGTTCTTCCTGTGAGCACACCTGTCTCTGCCTGAATTTCCCCATATTATAATGACATTATTCATACCGGACTAGGACCTGTAACAATTTTTCACTTCATTACCTCTGTAAAGACCCTGTTTCCAAATAACGTCTTGTCCACAGATACTGAGGGTTTGGACTTCAACATCTTTTGGAGTGGAGTGCAATTAAATCCGTAGCATTCAGGCAACTCTTTTGTTTTACCTGGAATTCAATAACACTGTTTTATCTTTAGTTTATTATTTTGCTACACATACTTATAGCAAGTAATCTTGATTTCCATTTACAGAAGAGATAGACATTTTTTCCTTTTACAATAAATTCATTTATACTTTTGAAAAATCTAAGTAAACTGATTTTAAGACAAGATATTAAGAATATCATCATATATGTGGTCTTGAGAAATGGCCAAATATAGAAAATATAGTATGAGATTTGAGAGATGCTTGATCCTCAGTCCTTTGAGGCTTGGGGATAGAAAGTACAAGAACAAAGATGTTGAAGTTGAGTGAGATGCATCCTTCAAAGATTTCTTTCTGTGGACCATTTCTTCCAGAGAGAAGCTTTCTTCCCTTGAAGAAGTATTGTGCTGGTTTTTTGTTTTGTTTTGTTTTTTGAGTTGCTAACCCCATCATTTCTTTTTCATTGCTAGTATCTTGCAACTTTAAGCACCTGTGAGTTCTGTCTCCATGTGGTGCAGAATGGTGCAGAAATTTAAGAAAACTTAAATTCCCATGTGGGATAATTTCCCTTGGATGGAGTTTCTCAAACTTGAGAGTATACCAGAAGTGCCTGCTGGCCTTGTTAAAGTGCAGGTTGCTATGCTTGCTCCCAGCTTGTCTGACTCGGTAGCTCTGGGTGGAGGTCTGCAATTGACATTTCTACCCAGTTCCCAGGTGATGTTGATGGGGGTGGGGGCCATGTTGCATTTTGAGGACCACAGCACTAGTGAGATGAGATGTCTGTTCTATGTAAATAAAGATTTCTCAGGGTCCTTTCCAGCCCTAGGGCTCAGAAAGATCAGACTTCAGCATTCTGAGGGTGCCCAGATAACTACACTAAATGTCTTCTGAGGTTTGGGTCTAGGTTCCTGCCTGCAAACAGTTTCTAGTACAGTCAAGGAGAGACAAATTGCAAGCTGGATCAACAGCTGGAAATTTTATATTCTGCAGTCTCCTAGCTGAGCTCAGGCCTCACTTTCTCCTTGTAGCTGCCCCTGAGAGCCTCGGGCAAAGCTCCCTCTTTTTAACCCTCTCAGTATCTTGGGCAAAACCCTCCTCATCAGGCTCCTGTCCAGCACTATGCAGTGTGTATATCCTTCCTGTCTACGCCAGGTGAGGACGGGCTGCTAACAGGTGGAGAAGAACCTGGAAAGAGGGCCCCGGGCGGGAGAACCGTGATGGAAATGGTGTCTGTCCACCCTCCAAGCCTCCGGGAGGTGAGGAAGGCCTGTGTGGTTTTTTTTTTTTTTTTCTGATGGTTATTTAAATTTT
The DNA here is from genome assembly GCA_963575035.1 of Avahi laniger. NCBI lineage: Eukaryota > Metazoa > Chordata > Mammalia > Primates > Indriidae > Avahi > Avahi laniger. The sequence goes on from CAUYSK010055953.1 coordinate 59,269, forward strand.
TTTAAATGCAAAAACAAGGTTTCAGAAATTATTCTCTGTCCACATATTTAAATTCAATAAAGTAGTGCTTTTAATTCATTTCCATAATTACAGTCTGTGCAATGCTGCGCAGAAGTTTCACTCAGGGAAATGGTCCCATTGAAACCCCCTGTGAACGAGAGGCCCAGGCCAGGTGGCCACTGTGTCCGCACTCCCTCCCGCTCTCTGCCTCGGCAAGCTGCCATGCTGTATGACGACGGCTATTCTTTTGATGTCCCCAGCCAGACCCTGAGCACATGGACCCACCCCCCTGAAATCCCCAACCCGCCCCTGCCCCCATGCTCTGCAGTGCTTTGTGCCTTGGCCCACGGCAGCCTTTGCAGGAGAAGTTCTGAGTCGGCAGCCTCCAGGCCTTACCCAGAGAAGTTCAAATCTTGAGGTCCTGGGTTCTTTGGCCAGCAGGTCTTTCTCTGAGAGGCCTTTTGCGTATCTGGCTCGTGCCTGGCTGGAGCAGGCCACACCTGCCCTGGCGCACTCTCTTCACAGAGCTTCTGGGCAGCCAGCAGTTAAGCCCGACGTGGGAAGCTATCGTGTCTGAAACGCACAGTGACAGCAGGCATGCAAAACTACTTCCCAGCCCTGCATGTGGCATAATTGTATTTTCAAGGAGGGCCGATCTATTAGCAAGGTGCCGGTCTCCACTGTGTAACTTTTATAAAGGAAACACTAAAGGCCTCTTGGGGTGAAAGATATTATAATTATGGATGATTTATGCTCCCCAGCTCATATATACATTGCACTTGATGAGAATGTTCTACTTGACGTGGCTAGAAACATTAAGCAAAAATAGTGTTGCAGCCTGGGTTAGAAATCCATCTTTTGTTTTCTGTCTGTTCTATCTAGTGCTAAAATATTTGGAATGATATCTATGCATGTTGCTGTGAAGGAAATACGAACATAATAAGTGCATTTCTGATTTCAGACCAGATCATAATTTCTAAAATACCTCGCTGAGTTTAGCATATTTATTCCTTCGCGAAATGTTTGCTGCATGTTGCGGTATAAAAGTTAAAAAAATAATCATAATTATAATTTCAGAGCTCAGAGGGACCTTAGTGGTGTCTAGTCCAGGGTGTCCCAGTTCTAATCACAGGGTCGACTGGGAAGTAATCAGACTTTTTATGATTCGGAATCCAAAAGTTAGAGGAATGCGGAAGAGAGCTTCAGAGTGAGATTTAGCTGACTTTTCTTATCCAGAGCGTCCTTCAATACATCCTTGGTGATGGATGAATTCTTGGTAAGCACAGCACATAAAACGAATGTGAATATCACCCTCTCCGTCTCTCCTCGCATGGTTAACAAGTTAGTTTCCACTAAACATTGCTTGTCAAGACCTCCACGAGTCTCTGAAACAACAGCCCCAAGATTCTGCACTGGCCTTTCACTAATTCTATATATTCTCTCCGTGGTACAAGATAAATGCTGTTGAGTTAAAGCAACCTCATGTCACATTTTTCCCGGCAGCAGTTTCCAGAAACTAGCGTTCTTACTGTCTTTCCCACTGTTGATTTTAGCAAGTCGATGTGTTTGTTAAGAGTGGGTTGAGTCTATGTTCTAGATTTAAATAGAAAATCCCAGTGACCACCTTGGTCCTTCCTTGTACTTCAAAGAATCTGTCCTGGTTACTGTTAGGGGACGCAACTAACCCTGTCTCCTGAAACAAGGCCATGGGATCGTACGTGAGATAAAGAGTTTCTGAACATGAGGGCAGCCGTATATCCTATAAAGAAATTCAAAAGTGCTTTTGTCCTTGATGCGATCCATTTGGGGAATGCATCCATGTCTGTCTCTGCCTTCTTCAAATCTGAAAGGAAGAGAGTTGGTAGAAATAGTCTACTCCAAAGGAAGATCAATGCTGATAATGTTCATTTTCCTAAGTGCCTCCCTCTTCTGAAATGCAAGTTAGGAAGATCTAACACTGGCCCCCTCCCTGCCTTCTGCACCCAAGTGGGAGTTGAGATATTCCAGCTGCGATTTGCTCTTCTTGAAGTCAGGCCTGTGCACTATTTGATGACTAGACCTTCCCCGTTGCTTCTACAGGAACCTCAGCATCCTGAGTGGAAATATTTTATGTCCTCAGAACTCTCTCTCCTCCTTGGATCTCAGTAGCCAACACTCAGCTGCTTCTTACAGAACAGTGCCCTGGGGAAGGTTTCGTCCTTTGTCAGGAATGCTGGAAAAATACCAGGGAAGAGAACAAACTGACACAAGTCTGGAGAGGGACCCGTATGTCCTGCATATCCCTTCAGGACATTCTCTCTCAACCTGGGTTTCAGGGTAGCCTATAGGAGAGCCACTTAGGAAAGTATTAAAAATGCACATTTGGAGACTTCACCCCAGACCTCCTGAATCGGACCATCTGGGCTGGGAGCCAGTGTACCTGAATTTTTAACAAGCTACCCAGGTGATTCTGGGGCCTTGCTAACGTTTTTTTGAACTATGGCTGTAGGAAGACTTGATAAATGCCCAGTAAAGCCATCTTAAATCCAATCAAATTAATCGTTAATTAAATAAATGTCTGCCTGGACCCCAATTCATAACTTTCATGTTACAATTCCCTCCTGATATCCAGAGGCACCGTTTAATGAAGGAGTAACCTGGGACATTAAAAATAGAAGAAAAAAAAGAAAAAAGATTTATTTATTTATTTTCCGAAATTCTCTTGCCCTTCTCAGTGAAAATGTGGCTGTTTTTCACTGAGAATCCCCCCCCGATGGGGTAGATCTGTGGTCGTTCCAGGGAAAGAAATTGCTCCCCACCCTCCAAATGCAGATAACACAAAGCCGCAGTTTCACGTTTATATTATGCTTAATAATTAATCGTGGGTACCGAAATATGCATGAGCATTGAGTACGGATGTTCTCAGTCAATGAACAAGTATTTTCAGTGCAACAAATGCAAGCCCCTCAGTAAAAGATGGAGGAGGAGGAGGAGGGGGTGGGATATTCTAATTGACTATAAGGGGTCCTATTTCAAACACCATTTCTCCATTTAATCACAACAGGGGATGTTTATTGATCAATTCCTACTTATCATGTAGTTTACATGTATTAATATCTCCACATTAATCCCTCAGAACAGTCCTGTGGGTTAGATACTATTATTAGCTGCATTATGGAGATGAAAAACCTGAGGCTCAGAGTGATTTCAGTAAACTTCTCAGCTTCACACGCTAATAAGCAGTAGACTTGGGACTTGAGCAAGGGAATCGAGGTCCAGAGCTTACTCTCCTAAACCCTTCTCTGCAATCCCTGTGCCATGAAATTTGTTTTAAAAGAAATACCGGTATCTTCAAAGAAATGATTGAAAATCCTGCCAGTGTTATTGACGGGGACATGAGAATCTAGATGGATTATAGACCCATAAGACATTGCAATCAGGAGTGATAATGTACGTTATAGGTCAGGAGAAGAATTTGCAAAAGGTTGAGTGACTCAGCCAAGATCATCTCTGATACGGCCATGATGCAACCTCCGCTCTTCTGCCTGGAACCGGAGTCCCCTCCACTGTTTCTCTTGCTTCCTAGGGGCATAAATGGTTTATTTGAGTTGATCTGAGGAAGTTAGACACATCCTAGAAGTTAATAAAGCTTCAAGGCAACAGAGGCTCTTGTTGTACTTTCCAAGAGCTATCATAGCAAGTTGCCACAAACCGGGTGGCTTGAAATGATAGAAATGTGTTCTATTCCTGTTTGGGGAACTAGATCAAGGCATTGAAGTAACTAATTCCTTCTGCAAACTTTGAGGGAGAATCCATCCTACGTCTCTCTCCTGGTGGCTCCGGGCAACCCTGGCCTCCCTTGGCCTGTCCCTGTATCACTGCAATCTTCTCCCATCTGCACTTGGCCTTGTCCTTTGTGTCTGTGTGTGTTCCCTCCTCTTTTTTAGGGACACCAGTCATTGGACTCAGGGCTCATCCCAAATCCAGGATGATATCATCTTGAGACCTTTAACTTAATTACATCTGTAAAAACTTTATTTCCAAATAAGGTTATATTCACAAGTATCAGGGATTAGGACTTGGGCATGTCTTTTTGGAAGACACTATTCGACCCTCTGTAACGATTACCAGAGCATGGATTCTAGGGTTGCTGGGCGTGTTTGCACTTCTCTGACCCAACCACAGCATCTTGGGTCGTTGTGATGAAGCCTTCGGACTTTGGAGCTCAGCGGGTCTTAGTTCAAACTCTAGCGTGATTCACTGTAGCTGTGTGACTTGGCATCAGTTTCCCAAACTTCTCAAGCTGCCACTTCTTCCCTTAGGAAATGGTAACATGAATCCTGACTTAACTAAATGCATGAGTTTTCTACTCTGTGATACAAATCATCACACCTTTAGAAGGTTAATTAATTTAGTCTCTCACAATTTCTCTGGCCCAGGAATATGATACAGTTTAGCTGTGTCCTCTGTCTGTGGTCTCACATGACGGCAGTGAGGGTGTTGAGTGAGCTGTGTTCTCATCCGGAGGTTCAGCTGGGAATGGATCTGCTTCCGAGCTCACTCAGGTTGTTGGTACGATTTGTTTCCTCTGACTGCAAGTCTGAGAGAGCTGGATTTTTCCGGGCTATTGGCGAGAGGCCACGTCGAGCTCCCAGATGCTGCCTTCACCTTGCAGAGGTTTCCCACAGTTCCTCCCTGTGTGGCTTTTTCCATTGTTTCTTTCCCAGCATGGCAGCTTGCTTCTTCAGCCCAGCAATGGAGAGAGTTATTCATACATACACATACATACATATATACGCATATGTGTTATATATATATAATGTTCATATATGTATAACTATATGCATGTGGATATACGAAGGGGTGTGTGTGCAGATATCTGTATATATACATATACAGATATATGTATATATATCTCCACATCATCACAGTGTAACTTTCCATCACCTTGGCCATATTCTGTTGATTGGAAGCAAGTTCCAAGTCCACCCATACCCACAAGGAAGAGATTATACAAAAACAAGAACACCAGAATTCAGGGGCCATTGGTGGCCTGTACACCACCGAAATATTGTATGAATTAAAACGCACAAGACTCCAGGCACCATGTCTAACACCCAGTGGATACTCGATGGCTATAGCTGCTATAGTTAACTGGCAGCTATAATTATTATTTAGGTTAATCTCTGTTCTGATTTCAAAGTCTGCACATATCTTCACACAGGCTGTGCCCTGCACAACTCCGGGGGGCCCTTACACACAGAGCAGGATGTGAATGGATCCCCTGGGACCGGTGGAATTAAGTGGTTCTTGCTATGATGGGGAGGTCGGAGGCACTGGAATAGATCTCTGAAACGCCTGAGCGTCCAGCACGGATATAAACTGTAACTGCTTCAGAAATTGGAACGCACTGGCTTTCGGTCCAGGGTGTTCGGTGGTAATGGCCGTTCTCGTTTGCTGCTGCGCTGTGCGTGCCAGCTTTAGAACGCCAGCCCCCGGCCCGGCCGCGGCTGCTGGGGTCTGCTCCCTGCAGTGAGCATTCGCAGGCTGTGACGCTGCCTCCTGCACTTGAGGGCGTTGCCAATCTTTTCCCTTGTTTTCCTGGCAGTGTTTTTCCACAATTAACATCCTTTATTTTCCTGCGGCTGTGTTTTGATTCACAGGGGAGAGTTGGCTTCAAGGAATAAATGAACCCGCGATATCTTACTTGCTGGCTGTCGGATGCGAATGGTACAGCCAGGCTAGCTCGGGTGAGCGCTGGGTGCACCTAGGCCATGCTTTAGCCTCACAGCACCCACCACTCCAACAGTTCGCAAGCCTTCTGAGAAGGTAGAAGCATCTCGCGGTCGTTGCCTTACGGTGTGACGACTGAGGGCAGTAAATCAGGGAGCCAGCATCCATCTCAGGAGGGATCGTGTTCCAACGGTGCCACAGAGCACCCTGCAGTTACTGCTGCCACGTCCCGGTGGACTTCCACGACATTAAGCAAGGGGGCCTGTATGTCTGTATTTCTTTTTTGGACATTTTTGGTGGTGACTCACCAGAACATACCCAGGTGAGGCAATTTAAAGAGACTTTAATAGTCAAACTACTTAGCAACCCATAGGACAGTGCCCTGGGCTATTTACAAAAGAGATGTTATCATCCCTAAGCCTGCAGGGCAATGAGAGAAAGTGGTTTCCAGAAAGGAGAAGGAGACAGGGAAGCAGCTGGTCCCGGATGAGCCTCGAAATAAATGCCCCTCCTCCTTCCCTCCGGTTGCTTCTCTGAGCGCTGCATGGGTGCACCCCAGCGGGCCGCCAGGTGCGGTGTCCTGTTGGTGGTCTGCTGTTCATCCTCCAGGGCCGAGAGCAGTGTGCATGGAGGGATGGAGGGTGGATCTGCAGTGGGGGGGCGGGGTGCGTGGAAGATACATCAGCACACCCTCTGCCCTTCACCCCTGCACCACCCCCTTCCTGCCTTCACAGCAGCGGGGGCCAGGAAAGTGGTCCACAGCACAGACCTCAAAGCCTAATTAATAATTAAGTATACTGGCCAGTGTGGTGGCTCACGCCTGTAATCCCAGGACTTTGGGAGGCCAAGGTGAGAGGATCATTTGAGGCCAGGAATTAGAGACAAGCTTGGGCAACATAGCAAGACCCCAACTCTACAAGAACAAAGAAAAATTAGCCCGGTGTGATGTTGCACACCTGTAGTCCCAGCTACTTGGGAGGTTGAGGCAGGAGAATCACTTAAACCCAGGAGTTAGAGGCTGCAGTGAGCTATGATAACACCACAGCACTCCAGCCTGGGCCACAGTGATACCCGGTCTCTTAAAAAAAAAAAAAAAGGAAGTGTCTGTCCTGCTTCGGATTCAGATGGAGATTCTACCACCTGCCAGTCAGGAAGCTTTAGACAAGTGACAACCTCTCTGAGTCTCCGTTTCCTCACCTGCAGAGTGATGTAATGCGAGTTCCCACCTCTTGGCCCTACTGTGGTCAACATTCCCGCCTCCATCCCCCTTCATCCGCGGTCGCTCTCCGTAGTGCTTATCACCTAACAGACTCCATACTTACATATTTATCGTCTAAACCCCTCATCTCTCATGTGAATGGTGAACGTGGGCTTCATGAGAGCATGAATTTTGATGCACTTTTTTTGGGGGGGTGCTAACTCACATATTTGGTTTGTTTTACTTTATTTTTTAGACTATTACGGGGGTACGAATGTTCAGGTTATGTATATTGCCTTTGCCTCGCCCAAGTCAGAGCTTCAAACATGCCCATCCCCCAGACAGTATGCACTGCACCCACCCCCTCCTCCCCGACACCTGCCCGACACCTGATGAATGTCACTTCCATATGTGACATAAGTGTTGATCAGTTAGTACCAATTTGATGGTGAGTACCTGTCGTGCTTGTTTCTCCATTCCTGTGATACTTCACTTAGTAGAAAGGGCTCCAGCATTTTATTCACTGAGTAGCTCCCCTGGTACGACCTGTTGCTGGCATTGAGCAGACAACCTATAAATATTTGGGGACACCTATAAATGACATGGTGGCTACCAAAGGCTAGTGTAGGGCCTAGAATGTATTAAGGGCTTGATATTTGAGCAAGTATTTGATAGTAAATACCTCAAAGTTGATTTTACACACACAACACAGACGAGCAAAGAATGGGCCTCCCCTGGGTAGCCTGGATATTTGGAGACGGAAGTAAAATAAGCCTGGTGAAGTTATCTTTGGCGAACTCTTCACAAGGTTATGTGATTTTTTAAATAAAATAACCTGCAATTCTATTCCTCTAGGTAATTTTTTCGTCTATCTATTTATTTATTTTTGCATAAATCACCTGAAGTTGTCCTGAAGTTCGCAGTCGTGGGGACTGTGACAGTCCTCAGATATCCACTTTGTCTGCACTCCACAACCACAATCACCAGTGATTCGGTGCACTGAGACCTGCCACAGGGGACCTGCATGCAGAAGGTTTCTGTTCCTTCCCGCGTGGCCCGTGTTGGAATTTCCTCTGCTCCGTGGTCAGATGCAGATACTAGGTTGGGCAGGTTGATAAAGCTAACGACATTTGCAGTGGCCCGATAGGCGGCAGGCGGGGGAGGAATTTTGGAAAATTACAGGGAGGGACCCTGAGGGCTCTGGCTTTGAAAGGCAGAGTGCTTCCAGATGCTCAGGCTTTCTTCTCCCTTTGTCTCGAAGGTGCAAAAGACACAGCTTTGTAGGCTGAAGGAACCTCTGTGCATATTTAAGGTAAAAATGCTCACTTAGCTCTTCTTCCCCTTAAGAACTGGTTCAAGAGAACACACGTTTTGGAGAGTCAAATTTTAGCTGCTTCTCTTGGGTCCCTTGAATTCTTAAAAGTATCTTTTCAATCCAGATCTTTCCCTCCCCTGCCCGTAAAAATAAAGTAAACAGATAAATAAATATACATCCACTTGGTTCTCTTTTTATTTTTCAGGTAGAGGCCTGCGCATTCTCCTTGCAAGTATTCCCCCAGGGCGTGTGTTTTATTGTTGCTGGAATGTAGTGGCTTCCCCTTTTCTCCCTAAAGCTTCTGGTAGCTTCTTAGCCAGCTGGTCAAGCAGTTGCTAATCCACCACCCGTGGCTATTAACCCTTGATTACCTCAATCCATTTTTCTTACCTCATAGGAAGTCTCAAGCTTGAGTTTGCATCACCACCTGGAGGGTTTGATGCCCCCACCCTTAGAACATCTGAATTATGAGGTCAAGGTGAGGCTCAAGAATTTGCATGTCTAACAAATCCCCAGGTGCTGCTGCTGATGCTAATTTACACCCTTTAAAACCAAGCCCTAGTCAAAAAATAATTCTTCTAAACAACCTCTGTTAACAGGCTGATGAACTCTTTGGAAAACATTTCTCCTCTTTCTATCCCTATGGATGAAAGCTCTGGGCAGCAGATATTTCTTTTTTTTTTTTTCTTCCTTCCCTTGTGCCCTGTTAAATTTTGTGTCCTCAATACCTACGACAGTGTCTGACATCTAGTTGCCGCTAATAAGTATCTGTTGCGTGTTGAATAATGATCATCATGGCCTCATCAGCCGCTTCCAAGTGGCAGGAAGGTGGGTTTTAGGGCACAGTAGGGGGCTCATTGTCTCTGGAAGTCAGTGCCCTGCTAAGGCCTGGAACCTAGTAGTCTCCTGACCAATGTCTGTTCTGCTGAACTGAGCCACCGTGGAAAGTCAGCACCCTAACCCTAAAATAAATATTAATAGAGATGATCTCCCATGACAAATTATTGCATTGTGTAAAATAATAATAATGTAATGACATTAGTCATAACAGTGAAGATACTTGCAATCCCCTACGATTTATCCATCAGGCTGCTGCCTGGCGGTTGCAGCCTCCACCCCCACCCCCAACTTCTCTAGATTGATGATTTCCCCAACTTCTGCTCCTCCCCCAGCTGACTGACAGCTGCCGCTTTCCTTTAGCTGCTCTCAATCCCTTCAGCAGACGGCATCCTTCTCAGTGTGTGTGATTAGGGTTCTCCCTCTGCGGAGGCTGCCACATGGGGAGTTTTAGAAAAGATTCCTGTCTGGGTACCGCCCCCAAAGATTCTGATTTAATTGGTCTGGGGATCCCTGGGCATCCAGATTTTTTAAAGGCTCACCGTCAAGGTTGTGAACCATTAGATCAGGGGTGGAGGGGATCTGGGAGACAGCAGAGGGAATGAAAGAGGGAAAGGAGGATCCTGATTTCTGCAGCCAGCAAATGGCACTTCTGGAGCAGAGACTGTTGCAGGATAATGAAAGGGTGAACTGACAGCATGGAGCTCATGACATGCTCGAGGAAAGAGCCCCGAACTTAGAAATAAGACGGGTTTAATGCATTATGCACTCTCTCGTCTTCCCTGATCATTTTATCTGGGGTAACCTTGTTGGCCCAAGGAAATTATAAATTCCTTGGGATCAGCAATGTGGTGGACAGTTATCCCGAAGCTCCCAAGATCTCTAGCGGCACTGCATTCATGTGAGGATCTTCAAAAATAGCCCTCACATGATGGAAGAGCCATGAGGTCAGAGTGGGAAGTAAAAAAAAATGTAGAGTTAGAGTGTGTGCGTGCGTGTGTGTGTGTGCTGCATCCTTTCAAATTATTTTATTTTTTTCTCTTTATTCTCCACTGTGAAAACACACATATGCACACAAAAAAGAACAGTAACAAGCAAACTAAAAATCAGCCACTGAAAACCACCACCACCACCATCCTCACAACAGAAACTTAGAAATGGAGCCCAGTAGAGCATCAGTTGTCAGATATCTGGGCATCAAGTCCCCAAAGCAGATGTCATCTCGTGTTGTTGGGAAGTAAAGATGTTCATGGTGCAAGAGTCATTCATGCATAAGCGTGCTTGGGTTCCAGGGGAGCAGACGTGAGCCAGTTAGGAAGACGCCAGGAAAGCAGCGTGTTTACCCTGATCCCCAGTCTACTGTTTTATTCACGGGCCCACATTGCAACTCTTCAATACTTTATTAAACACGTCTCTTGTCCTGGATACCCGGCTACCTTCAGAGCACACACATTGCATGCTTTGAAGCCAAGTGTGTTCGTAATGCTTGGATCCTAACCTTCATTGCAGAGAAGAAGAAAAGAGTGCTAAGGTGTTGAATCAGGGATAGGAAACGGGGGAAACTACCTCTCTGATAAGCTGAAGAGGGACCTAGCTCGTATTTTTAATTGGCAATGTGAATATAGATGGGGTTAGAATCGCGGCGCAAGTTACGGTTGTCAAGTTGACATCCACAAGCAATATCGGTGCCTCCGCCAGGTAAACTGCGGCCTTCTGGTATATATCAGAAGCATGCTTTTCTGTATTCTAAGCAGTTTTTGACACAAGGTTTTGCTTTATTGCAAACCACAATGTTTTCAGAAGGCTTAAAAATCCAGTTATGACTATAGCTGTGAGGGAAAAGGTCTGCATGGGGCCGGGAAAATTTAATTTTTAGCTTAAAAAAAGTACCACCAAATTCAATTGTTCTCACATTCAGGGATTCTTAGAGTTATATCCAGCTTGCATAACTAGTATATTAGACAATGTGTTACTACGGGGTTATTTTTTTAACACATTTATTATTTATGAAATGCAGAGGAAAATAGTTAGAAATGATTGTTTCAGGGAATATCCTGTAGCTTTTCTTATTGTATTCAAAGAAGTTGCTCATGCTATTTTAATTCAAACATTAAAAGTTAAATCTCTTTTCATCCTGACCTACATTTTTAAAACACTACTTTAGCCCTCGTGATGGGGAACAGAAAACGTGTGGCAGGAAAATGCCCACTGTGCCTTTCTCACCCCACAGTTGGTCAGGAATCGGAATGATTCTAGCCAAACCGTCCAGGAAGTAACGGGAAAATCGGCATGAGATCTCTGCCTCTTCTATCAACGTCCTTAAGTGTCTCTTTCCCAAAGCAAACCAACCCCAAACCAACCGAGTTATGCTGCTTACCTCTGTCTGCTCTTGAATGCGGAGGGTCTCCGTGTCAGTCACCCAATCAGTGCTAGGGGAATGAAGAGGAGAAGAGGGATATTATCACATATCTGATAAGGGATTGATATTGAGAATATAGGGAGAACTCCTAAAACTGAGCAGTAAAACAAACAGCCTGATTCAAAAATGGTCAAAGGATTTGAATAGACATTTCTCCAAAAACATTATATAGTGCCAAGATGCACATTAAAGCATGTTCACCACCCCTAATCTTTAGAGAAATGCAAATAAAAATCACAATGAGATACCCCTTCATACCCATTAGGATGGCTGTTATTAAAAACGATGAAAATAAGTTTTGGTGAGGATGTGGGGAAACTGGAACACTTTTGCAGTGCTTATGGGAGTGTAAAATGGTGCAGGTGTTGTAGAAAACGGTATGGGGGGTTCCTCAAAAAAATAAGAGTGCAGTTCCATAGGATCCATCAATTCCACTCCTGGTATATACCCAAGAGAATTGAAAGCAGAGACTTGAACAGATCTTGTACACCCATGTTTATGGCATCATTACTCACAACAGCGGAAGTGTGGAAGCAGCTCACGTGCCCACTGATTGATGAATTGATAAGAAAAATGTGATTTATACATATAATGGACTATTATTCATCCTACACAGGGAGGAAATCCTGTCACATGCCATGACATGGATGAACCTTGACGACATATGCTAAGTGAAATAAGTCAGTCACCAAAAGACAAAGACTGTAAGATTCTACTCGTGCACGATACTAGAGTTGTCAAATGCACAGAGACAGAAAGCATAACAGTGGCTGCCAGAGGCTGGGTTGGGGGAGGCAGAATGGGAATTACTGTTTAATGGGTACAGAGTTTTAGTTTTATGAGATGAAAAAACTTCTGGGGATGAGTAGGGATGATAGTTGCAAAACAATGTGAATGTCCTTAATGCTGCTGAACTGTGCGATAAAAATGATAAAAATGGTACATTATGTGTATTTCACACAATTTGAAAAATAAATTGAAAAAGGAAGATTAGCAGAAGTTGAGAAGTATTGCGTCTTATCAACTTGGTATGCAATGGGACTCTCAAGGAAAGATGCCTGATGCCTGGATGCCCAGGCAGCCTGCAGACAGGCACGTGTGAGGGGGAACGGAGGCACCATTTGCCTGCCATGGGAGTGAGACCCTTTCAGACAGATCCTACTAACGAAATAGCAAGGAGTGCCAAAGTTTGAGCATCCCCTCAGAAACTCGTGTTGAAATTTAATTGCCAATGTAACAGTCTTAGAAGGTAGGAGCTCTAACAGGAGGTTAGGCCATAGGGTTCTGCCCTCATGAATGGATTGATGCCATTAGCATGGGAGTGGGTTAGTTATTGCAGGACCGGATTTCTGATAAGAAGGATGAATCCAGCCCCCTATTCTCTTGCTGGCTCCCGCTGTCCTCACTCTCCCACGTGCTCTCATGCCTGATGCCTTCTACCACGCCCTGGTCAGTACCCGTGCTGTGCTCTCGGACTTCACAGCCTCCAGAGCCGTGAGCGAAATAAACTTTGCTTTGCAAATTACCCAGTCTGTGCTATTCTGTTCCAGCAGCAGGAAACAGACCACAATAAAGAGCTTGGCACAAGCAGGAGTGAGGTTAGACCCATTCACCTGAAGCAGCATGACTTTGAGATTGTGACCCTGCTGTTAGTTTCCTTGCCTCTCAAATAGGGATAGGAACTGACAAAGACAAAGCAACATGGCAGGAACGTGTGTGGCAGAGCAGGGACTGGTCCTCTACTGCGAGGCTGCAGGGAGTATGCCTTGGTACAGCCCTTGGGTGGACAAACTGGCAAGCTGTCCCCAGCCTCAAAATGAGTGCACTCATTGACCTAGTAGTTCTCCTTTGGGGAATGCTCCCTGCAGAGACTGTTGCCAAGACAGGAGAGGCTTATTATGCAGGGAGTGGTTAATACATTTTTTTGATACCACCAAAGAGTAGAAATACCTAAATGTCCATCAGCAGAGGATGGATTAAAAAAAATATGGCATATCTATAAAGTGAAATACTACTAAAGAAATGCCAGAGTATTATGAACTTTTTTAAAAAAATAATTTTTATTATATAAATCAATAAATATTTATTGAGTATATGCTTTTCTAAGTGTTAGGCATATAGCAATGAAAAACAAAACAAGACAAAAAACTATTCCCTACATCGAAAGAATTTACAATCCAAAAAGGAGGAGATAGAAAATAAGCATGTATGTAGGTGTGTATGCATGTGCATGTGTGTACACACACAGAAAACTCAGATATGGTAAGGAGGAAGGGAGTATTGGATGGGGAACCTGCTATTTCAGGGAAGACTAATCCAGAACGTTCCTGAGATGACTGATAGATTGCTGATAGATTGTATGGAGTACAAAACCAACCATGTAGCTCTCTGAGGGAGGATCAAGTGGCTAATAAACATATAAAAAGACACTAACCCCACTTTCAAAATGGGAAATTAAATTAAAAAAAATAACTTGGGTGGATTTAAAAGGGAGTGGTGAAGAGGTATGGTCAGAACACTTTCCAAATGAGTGTTTATTTTCTAGATCTCAAATTTTTATGCAGTGTTTACCTGCAAAAAAATTTGTCAAAGTAAAAGTACTGCACCAACAAAAATCCTGCTGTTTAAGTGCTTACAAAATAACGTGGTTCTGAAAAGTCGGAGTAGCAATCACTAGGATTGATGCCCTTCATCCAGCCCCACAGCCAGGACGCATGGGGAGGGGATGCGGCTTGTACGCTGGGCATCACCTGCTGTCCTGGAGGCACTGGGGACAGGCGTCCCCAAAGGCAGTGGCGAGACAGCTGGTGATACTCCTGTGCCACCCACAATGAGACAGGGAATCTCTCGGGCTTCTCGTAACTGAATGCTCCTGACAGTGCACGTGGACCTAGCTCTGGGTCTCTGGCAAATTCCTGGGGCTCCATGGTACAGGATTCTTGCCTAGAATTAGAGAGTGGAAACTTGACTCACTGTGAAAGCAACTCCTTATTCAGGACCAAAGCTGCTGCGCTTGGGATTTCTTAGGGTGAGAAGCAGAGAAGCTCTTTACTCAAGCCAGCGGATCTCAAAAAGGGAGATGGGGTCACGCTTTGGGCATCACTTGAGAGGTTTATGTAAACAAATGAGCATCTCGGCTCAGCCATTGGGTGAGTGACCTAATTGAGTGACCTTGAGCAGCATGCCTACCTTGCCCAATTTTCTCATCATCAAAGTGGGGTCATAATAATTCTATCTCAAAGGGAGGTGACAGGGCTAGTGTACCTACCACGGTTCCCGGCATAGAGTAAATGTTCAGAGTAGTGGCTTCAAATTAAGACTGCAGGGGTCAGAGGACAACACCCAGCACTCTGCCCTAACAAAAGTTGTCACCAGAAGCAATATTATGTGGCTTCTAGGACTAGATCATAAAAAGATGATCTCTCTCTCTTTCTCTCTGCCAATTTTCTCATGAGATAATAAATGATTATTATTGCTTTAAGGCATTAAGTTTGGGGGTAATTTCTCTCAAAAATAGATAACTTATACTTTCAATATTTACAGTCAATATAATCAGGTGCCGTCACTGAACATTCAAAAATGCATACCTTATCCCCAGCGTGTATGCACACAGGAACCCTGCCAACATCTTATTCCTACATGGAACCTTACTTATTCAGAGGGTGATGAGCAGTTTTGAGAATCCAATCGGCAGCCAAGTGAGACATCCTCCTTGTTTTTATGGGAAGAATGGAAAAGGTGAGGTGGGTTGGCAGGCATGGAGTATGCTTGTCTTCAAGGCTTGCCTGAGTTTGCAGAATTATCAGTCCAAGATAGCTCTGGTCTAGATCCTACACAGGAGGGATGCTATCCTGTACATCAGTTGCTAATGGAACCCTTGGGTCGGTGTGACTTGGGACCAATCTGCGCCGATGTGTAAATATGTCTGCTTTGCTTACACTCAGGCACTGATTGCATATCTGGGGGTTAATGAGCTAAGTTTGGATAAAGGCAAGAGGGTGTCTTCTCAATGCACAAGGGTGTTTTTCCTGCACCAGGCTGACTCTGGGCATTTCCTTAGATCTGAGGTGCTTTCTCCTCTAGGGGTTCAGCTCTTGTGCACTTGATGGATGCTGGCCTTAATTTGGTGTGTTGCAGTCATCCCGAGCTGTGTAAGGATATTACCTTAAGGATATTCTTTTGAATATTAAATTAGAATAAATTAAAAGATGCTGCATATTAAGCCTAAATCAGAGTTGAGTAATTGCCTTCCGTTTTATGCTGCTAAGTTTGTTGGAAATGCAAGATATTTGTTTTAATTACCAAGTTGTTGAACCAACTCTCAATGAGCATAGGCACAAACAAAAAACAAACAGAAACTTTTTGGTGACTTTGTGAAATTTACATAATACCTAATTGGATGCATTTTATTAGTGCCTCTCCTGTTACCATTATTTTCTTCCTTCATCCAACATTGACTAATCGATACCTACTATATATCCAACAACATAAAATGATCTGGGGATGATATTAAGGGCTACGTTTTTTTAATGCTTAATTGTTTCCTGTACACTCCAGCCTAAGTACTTGACATCCCTATAAAATATTCACAGAAGCAGTATCAGGTAATTACAACTATTACCCCTATTTCATCTATGTAGAAACCAAGGCTCAGAGAGGATGATATTAAAATAAGTAAATATATATGTATAAATTTATTATATATATATATATATATATATATACCTCTCACACAGCTAGAGGTAGGATATGAATCTGGAAATTCTAAATTCTTAGCTCCATGCTATATTGATAATAAAATGGGATACAAATGTTGCCTCTTTCAAGCACAGAATGCCTGAAAAGAGTTGCTTTTAAAGTGGTCTCTACAATTTTCAATATCCACTGGCCAATAATGTTAACTTGTAAATGTTATCTAAAATGGTGATATTTTTTATAACTTTCATTTTCTGGAAAATTTGAAATCATATGTATATAAAAGAATTAGAATAGTGTAATGAATCCCCATGTACTCAGATTCAGGAATTGCCAACTCATGGCCAATCTTGTTTCCTTTTTACCTTCATTTCCACCTCCCCCATCAACTGCCCCCACCACACATGTGCACACACACACACATACATGTACACACACACATGCACACACAGGAACACACACACATGCTGGATCTTTTGAATCAGATTATTTCCTTTGTTGGTATTTTAACGTGTATTTCTAAAAGATAAGGATTTCTAAATGGAGATTCCTTGAAGAAATATCTGGCCAACCAATTTGGCTAGCAGACATTACAAAAAGTGCAATGTATTTCCTGTAGGAAAGCCTTATTAATACGAACTTCTCTTTTTTGAGAGAGAGTTTTGGAAATGTTGACCATTCAACCCTCTGTGGAAATGGAAGGTGGGTAATTGTGATATTGATACTCCGTAACTTCTGCTTGCTTACTTGTAGGAAGAAACTGCAGTCAAATACCTTAAAAAAATAATCTACATATAGGCATCTTGAACTACTTGAGTCTATTGTTTAAAAAAGAAAAAGTTTGTGGGTTTACTTCCCTAATGTAGAATATGATCTGTCATTGCTCAGATTAGTTCATTGGCCTATAAATCCCAGACAGATTGCAAATATCTGTATTAATCACACCTGCAGGGAGGTGTAGCTGGTGACAAATACATCGTGACGATGCTATGTGTGCCTGCACCCAAAACGAGGGCAGAAAACAAGCTCGCTTAGGATGGGGATGCTTCTTGGCACATGTTTACCTGATCTTAAAATGGTTGAATTTGTCCTCAACTCCAAAGTATCAAATAATTGAAAGTAATTTCAAGTACATACTCTCTTCCCATGGAGTTTAATTATGACAGATTTTGTGCTGATTTAGGAGTAGCTGTGGACTTTGCATTTCTTTTAATATATTGTTGACTATTATATGTATTTTCCTCTTTCTGGATCAATATCCCCAGCTATCATGGACCTATTAAGACTTCACTCTTAACATCCAGGCCATGCCCTTTGAAGACTGAAACTGCCACAGAGAATTTAAAACTTCCTGCTTTGTCCTTTTAAAGGTACTTGCAGGTCGAATGGAACTTTATTCTGTAATCCCGAGTCACAGGAGAGCAGAAAATGTGTTAAGTACTTCAGGATCTATATTCTCATTTTTTCCACTAACTTTTTCATTAACTCTATGGACAAGGTATTTTGATTTTTTGAGCTGACACTGAGTAACTGGGAGAATCCAATGTGAGGTTTGCAAATATGTGACCCTTTTGTGCTTTCCTGTACCCATAGCAGACGTCCCTAATTGATTCTGTCACCTTCTTATCAAGCCTGGATGTAGCTTTGGTGCTTGGGTAGGCCTTCTCACCACACCACTCCACTGCTGCGTGAATCAGCCGGACATGGCCTGCAGGGTGGAGCCCGTGTCATCTCCACCAAATGACGTGTCTAGAAGAGCTTTCTATAAAGCGTTCTTCAAAGCACTGCACCAGTCTGGATCATTATTGCCATTATTATTTTATTATCTGCATTCATTACATGCAATTTTCAGGCTTGGGGACATGTGCTTTTACCCATGAAATATCCAGTGACCTCCTCCTACCTAGTTCTGACCCTGGAGTCTATACCTTTTCAGGCTATTTTGGGGTACTCTATCATCCCCTGAGCTCTCTGTTGTCAACATTGGGCTGGCTACCTTGTTTTATTTAATTTCTTGTGTATCTATCTATCAAAAATTATAGGAGAGAGATGGTATTATACAAATCATGGAAAGAAAATATGGTTCTTTCCTTTTCTGCAACAGAAAACGCCTAAATCAGGGCCAGCACAGATTCTTGAGCAAATCTTTAGCCTTTCTGTTCTTCTGTATCTTCATAACTAATGTGGAGCCTGATATTGTCAAGAAGGTTAAGTAGACAAAGTATTTAGAGCATTATCTGGAAAACAGAAAGGACTCAGAAAAATGCAACTATTAAAACTGTCACTATTTTGGCTGTTCTTGTTGTCATCATTATTATTGTTAGTGGTGCCTAAAATTTCTGGGATTCATGCATAATATGGGGATATACTGTAAGCATAAAATAAGGTAAATGTCTAACATTCTAACATTACTAGGCATTCAATTAATGTTTGTTTGTTTTTCTTTTCTATTTCTTTTTTCCTAGGTATGTGTGGGATATTTAGTCAGGTTGTTTAGAGCTGGGCATTCTAGGTTGAAGGGCAGGAAATGGGGAATGGAGATTTTGTCCAGGAATGTGCTGTAGGTTTTCTCGTGGTGACTTTTCTTGAAGATCTACCTTGACATGTGATGACCTCTGGAGCATTAATGCTGGGTTGGATTTTGCTGTTTTCCTGTCGTCTTTTTCCTGAAGAAACTTTGGCCCAGAAAACTTGAGCAGCCTGCCAAGGTCACACGATTAATTAATGACATAGTTGAAAGAGAACCCAGGCCTCCTAACTACTGACACGCACTTTTCATAGGAGAGAAATATGTTTTAACTATTAAGTTTTGAAATTTGATATATGAAAACCATAGCTTTTTTCTCACTTCTCAAACAAATATTCCAGACTTGAGTATAACATGAGTCATTATTTTGAGCCAATTTTCCTTGAAATGACAGCTAAATAAATTACTTAGAGTCACAAATAATGTATAACTTAGTCCAAAGTTTTAGTTAGCTTCTTTTATACATATGTGTGTGTGTGTGTGTGTGTGTGTGTGTGTGTGTGTATAGTAAACATCTATCTTTATCTAGGTTAATGAATATGCTCTGCTCTATGTGGAATTTAAACAAGTTTCAGAGATTTTCATTAAGAGGATATCACATAGATGGTTAAAGATAAATATGAAGGCTCCTTGTAATTTACTGCCTATTACTAAATTTCAATCCATAAATATATTTTTAATCAAAACTCTGATTTAAATGAGATGGTTAAATCGCATGGGTGATATTCGAAGTTTGTACATTTATATTACACATAGCATTTTTTAAAAAGACATGGAAAGGTTACATCTGGCCATCAGAGGAGCTTAAGCACATCCCCCTTGTCGGTGCCCCTCTGGGAAGGGGCTGCTGTGAGTTGCTCTGATCAAGCTCAGTTTTGTGAGCTGTTCAAAAGCAAAAGCTCAGACTACGATGCCTCTTTCCCCTCAGACCATTCTAGAAACTTCACAGTTCAGGATCAGCTAAAGCTCCTTTAAACTTCTCTCTGCCCACATAGAAAACTTGATGAGTGAGTGATGATGATGAGGATTCAGGTAAATATTGATGAGGGGGAAGAATATTCTTTAAAGTTGGAATGAAATCCCTCTAAATCTGATCTAATCCATTCTCTTGGAGAGAGCCAAAACACTGGGTATTTGGTGACCTTGTACGTCTACGTGTGTGTGTGTGTGTGTGTGTGTGTGTGTGTGTGTGTGTGTGTACATAGGTATGCAGGATAAAGGAGTGGGGTAATTCGGAAGGTAGGAGAGAGTCCTTACCAGAATTTAAAGTCTATTGTCTATTGGGAGGAAGGAGCTTCAAGAAATCCAACAGCACGCTCCCCCTCTGTCCACACAGATATATATCTATATATATATCAGTGATCATGTCCTTTTTGAAATATTTTTCATTACGTGTATTCTTCCTTTTTTTTCCCTATCATTTAGGGAATGGTTTTTGCAGATTTCTGATAAGAAGGACCACCGTTATTTGAGGGAGCATAATGTAATATGTAACTCTCAGGTTATGTAACTGGATAGAACTAGGCTCAAATGAGTTTTACTTTTCTTTTCTTCTTCTTTTTTTTAAACCCGTGTGGCATGCAGCAAGAAAATTAGCCACATGGAACCTCAGTTTTCTCATTTGTAAAATTTGGAAATCCTTAAGTTTAAATATACATGAAAGTCCTCTAACGTGCCGTAGACATGCCATAAACCTTTGATCCATTCTTCCTTCCCAGTAGGAGGACCATGGCAATGGGTTTCTTGAAGGTCTTTGCCCCTGTTTCCCAGTAGACATGAAACTCCAGCAAGGACTCCCACTGCCTACTCAGTTATGCCCCTCCTTCACCCTCCAGACTTATCTCGTGCTATAATGGACTTGCCTATAAAGCAGATCTGTCCTCGAGATACAGCTGATGGATGGACACAGAGAAGGATGGATGGACACAGAGAAATTGGATTTGGTCTGGTAGATCTGAGAGAGTAGTAACTGTAGCAAGCGGTGAAAGGCTGATGAACCCTGACTCACCGTGTAGCAGGAGGACCTACCAGATCAGGAAGAGCTCCAAGTATGATGACAACATCCCCATCTCCTGGGAGATGAAGCCTCTGAGTGAGACTATCAGTTATAGCATGTTTCTGTGGAAACACCAAGATGACAACAACAGACTAAGGCAGGCAATTTGGTGATCAGGATATGGGGGTTTGAGTGCACTGGGAGACATGAGAGCAGAGTTAACAGGATGAGGAGAAGGACGAGACGGTGACTGTAGCATGGAATCTTCACACTGGGGCATCTCCGTGAATTGGTGGCCAATTAGAGACTCTCTTCCAAGATAGACTCACAAGCAAGGGAAAGAAATAAAAGCCCTAGCCCTAACCCTATTACATATTGTCTCCAAGTAATTCTTGGGGAAGATGGCTGACCCTGAATGAGATTTGAGGAGGACAGTCCCTCCAGGTGGCTGCAGTATGATGCTGCTCACGATTTGAAGCATGACTAAGCACACAGCTCTGGTTACTGTTAGGATTCATATTTGAAGTTCATCATTACCATGCACCTTTGTGATGTGTTTCATGGCTGGATAAAGCAAATGGATTCCCTAAAATTCTTCTTGCCTAGGGCCCATCTGAGCAAGCTAGAAATAGGATCCCTGAATGCCTTCATGCTAGATACTGTTGATGTGTGGACCAGATCCCCTTTAGTGAACTGAGCTGGTGCCCCCATTCTTCTGTTGCTGTGACTGTTGGGTACTCCTGGCTACCAGGTGTTTCCTCTCCGCAGAACAAATGGCCCTTGGCTAAAGGAGAACTGCTTTGCCTAAAGGATTACCCCATCCACACACGAGACAACCAGCAGTCAATGACTGATCCAGGTGTACAAAGAATTGCCCTTTTATCCCTAAGATGGGACCACTCCACAGAGCCTGAAACTTGTGGATCAGGCTCTACTTGAGACCACACCCTTGCCTGGCCACATCCCTGCCTTACACTACTTCCTTATTCCTTATAGGTGATGATGACTTAGACCAGCCTGGTAGCAACAAGCAGTGGCCGGGTTATGGTATATTTTGGAGACCTTCTTTTAGGAAATATTTACATTAAGAAACTGGGTCTCTGAAATCTCAGGTTGAATCTTGAGCCACTGTCTGATTTTTGTAGGGGCCTGGCTATACCCCCAGTCTCAAAAGTGCAGGAGCCCAGACTGATTCTATGGCTCCTCATGTGGTTTCCTGTGTAACTGCCCCTTTATATACTTGGATAAATCCATAATGCCATAGTCCCCTTCGATGGGAATATCTCATCCATGCAAAGTAGAAAAGAGCCTGAGGAACTGAGGGCTTCGCAAACGATTTGCCCGAATCCAATTAGCAGCACCAGTTGATTGGTGACCGCTGGTTCCTGGGTGGGTGTGGATTTGCAGCTCTCAGCTCTTCTGTCTATAAGAATGAAGGCAGTCTGAGAAGTGGCTGACTGCAGTATTCAGTACTCTTTGCTCCTTCTGGGTGAAAAGGGTCATGACTTCTAGCAGCACTTATTCTTATCTTAACGTCCTGCCCCCATGTTCTAATGCATTATTCAGGCTTTGTGAAGACAGAGCAGAGGCTAGCTCTGCACCCAGTTTCCCTTTGCTGCGGTCATGCAGGGGTGGGGGCATAGTACATTGAGATGAGAGTGTAGGGAAAAGACAGCTATAACCTCAGACCATTTAGGAAAGCAAATTGGCAGCAAAGTTCCAGCTCAGCCACTTAATAGTCATGTGCCCTTGGGCAAGTCATGTGACCTCTCTTAGCCTATTATGACGGTGACAATGTGTGCACCATGGGTCTCAAACTCAGATTCTTACCCAGGGAGGGAAGTGAATATAATCAGTCAGAGCTGGCCAAATGATGATCTGGACAACCTGTGCCATTTCTAGATGGTTATGCAGGAATGTAGTCCCAAGGGTGTCACGTTTTCTGAATTTTTAGAGAAAAATGGGATATTTTGATTTTTTAAATGGGAAATCTCCTATGAATTCACATATTTGGACACCACTGCATGGCCAAACAAAGCAAGTCTGTGGTTCATGGGCCATGAATTTGCAATTTTGAAGTTCCCTTTTGTAACAGAATATGCTGGTGCTCAGCCCATGCCCGGGGGCATTTACCATTTCTAGGCTGTCTGGCTCAATTTTCACATGCGCCTTTTGTCCTGAGGTCTTTCCGGGGCCTCCGGAGCCAACTCTGCCTACACAGATGTCCTGCGGGAAATGCCAGGGAGTTAAAGCACCCTTTCCCCAGCCACCTTCAATGGGTGACTGAGGATTTGACATATAAATACCTCAGCTTTCCTTGCTTCTCAGATGGGATAACTTGAGATTAGAAATTGGCAAATATTTTTCAGTAAAGGACCAGATATAGTCAACATTTTAGGATTTGTGGGCCATCTGGCCTCTGTGACAACTACTCAACTCCACCGTAGTAGCACAGAAATAGCCATGGACAATAACATATGGGTGTGGCTGCATTCCAATAAAACTTTATTTACAAAAACAGTCAGTGGGCCAGATCTGGCCAGCTGGCCCTGTGCTGGCCCTGCATTGCATATCCGTGACTTAGAGCTGGCATCCCACACTCATTCTCAGAGTTCTCCGATGGAAATAAGCTCTTGCCCCCACAGTGGTAACCGGCTTGGTAATGGACTTTGCATAATCTGTTTTCCCCTCTTGTTTCATGTTCCCCATCCCCTACTGGTGTTTTTTGAGAACCTTCCATCATATAAGCTATTTGTATTTGAAACTTGGTCTCTAAAATCCTTTTAAAAGTTACTATTTGGGTTTGGGTTTGGGAGCCATTTGAGTCTGTGTTTGAGTGTAGGTGCTGCCACTTTCTAGCCATGCTGCCTTGAGCAAGCGACTTCACTTCTGTCTCACCTCAGGCACCTCATCTGGAGCTGAGAGAATAAGGTCAGGGCCCATTTGGAGAATAGAAACAGGCTGGAATGGGGTAAGGTCTGTTAGGCTCTTAGCACATTGCCTGGCACGTGGTAAAGGTTCAGTAAGCCACGAACCGTGAATGAAACGCTCAGCGTGGAGGATGGAGTTTGCAACTCTGCACCAGCGCTCTGGTGGTCTTTGGGGAATCTGCCCAAGTGATGAGTCAAAGGCTCTTCTTCTTTTTCTGTTTTTCACCTTTATTTTGAAGTAAGGTCACCCTTCCCACTGGTGGGGTGTGGTTTAACGGTCTTTAAAAGATAAGATTATAAAGACACCTGGGTGCATGTTTGCCTTTGAATCCTACTTGCTCTCTCTGGTTTCCTAAGAGAAGGAACAGATGGGAGAATGGAGCTTCTGTCTCCGACTGGCCTTATTTCAACCGGCTGGGAACATATGTTCTTGGGAAGGATGTGGGAACACACTGAAATGAAGCAGGAGGAACTGTGAGATGCAAGGGATCTTCCAGGAACGGGAACGGACCTGAGTTCTTGTTGCCCTTCCCTGCTGCTAGCTGCTGTCCCCTTTTTGTGACGTGAAAACCGTTCCTGGAACCAGGCAGAGTGGATTTGGATTCTGCTCCATCATTGTCACCTTCGGCAAGCCGTGTTACTACTCTGAGCCTCAGTTTGCTGTGGTCTGTTTATAAACGTTCAATTAGGTGAACATTTCTTTTGTAGCTACGTGATGTCATGTTTTCTCATTCTCTTCTTCTGGGGTTTGAGAGGAAGAAGATGACAATAAAAAACATGGATGTGTTTCCCCAGTGTGAAGCCAGGTGCAGGAAACAAACTCTAACGTCCCCTGCCACGTGCCTTTTCCTTTCAGAAAGCCACTCGTTGGCTTGGGGACCCCTTTGCTTGGCTGTCAAGAAGAGAAGTCCAGTAGCTGGCATCACAAGACTGGAGTAACGCAAATGCGGCAAAGGGTTTCATTTGGAGGACCAAATTCGAATGATTGGTGGCTGCTATCGTGAACTCTATGTTTGGAAGAAGGGTGGGAGGCTCAGTGGGAAATCTTGCTGTGGATTGCTCAGAGGTGCCTGCCATGGGCAGGGTGGGCAGAAGGAAGACACAGGGACTATTTGTCTTTGAACCTATCATAGGATACAAATCTGCTGAGAGACAGAGAAAAAGAAATGAGTAGTATTTCCTGTGATCTTTAGACTGACCAGGTTTAACAAGTCATAAATACACATATACACCCTAAACAAAAACAAATATTTGTATGAATACATGAAGGCATGAACATATGTGTGGGTGGGTGGATGGGTAGACATGGAGAGAAATGATGTCCTGATCTTATCAGAGACTCCCGTCTCCATCATTTGATTCTACTTTTTTTTTTTTTTATGTTGGCTTCACCATACAATAGAAAATGCCCTTACAATCTGGAAAAGGAAGTGCTTTTTTCTGATAACTAACTATAGCATAAATCCTAGAGAGTTGATTCAGTTTGTGGCCTGAGTCTTCCATCCATTCCTGAACGAATAACAGTGACCAGGGACACCACATACTCTGATTGCCAATGATGGGGGAGGGTGGTTTACACCCTCCTAAGTTATATGGAATGCCAAGGTTGATTTGGAATGGGATAGTTTGGAGTAGTTTCTCAAAGGAAAGGATTCTGGATTCAGAAAGGAAATTCAACTCTGTGCCATGTGATTTGTAAAGCAGAAGGTAAGGAAAAAGTTATCATTGAGGTCTCTTTATCCTCTGAAATGTAATTATTGATTTTTTTAACTTGAATAGTGATATGTAACTGATGCCTTTTATCCCCCAAACATCTTACTTTTAGAATAAAAGCTACAAAAAGATAAATTCCAGGATACAGAAACAAGCCGAAAAGAATCACTTTCATCAGGAGAATGACTCAATTTCACAATCAAACCCATAAAGAAAGAGGAGAAAGACACGTACCAGTTGGTTTTCAATCTTTGCTCACCCTTTGTTCCTTCCCTTTGCTGAGACAGACTCTGTTGATGGCTTTCACTTATTCTATCGGGTGTTATTGTGTGCGAAGGATGCCATACCAAAATATCGTGGACTGGGTGGCTTAAACAACAGTAATTTATTTTCTTATCATTCTGGAGGCTAGAAATCTATCAATACGTCTTCAGGGTTGGTTTCTTCTGGGGCGTCTGTCTTTGGTTTGTAGACAACCACCTTCTAGGTGTGTTCTCACGTGGCCTTTTCTCTGGGCACACCTGGTATCTGTCCCTCCCTTTATGAGAACACCAGTCAGATTGGATTAAGGTCCTGCCCTAATGATCTCCTTTAATCTTAATTACTTGTTATAGGTCCTGTCTCCAAATACTGTCACATTCGGGGTTAGGGCTTCAACTTGGAATTTTGGGGGGATACAGTTCATAATATGGGGACTTGCCAATTCCTTCTGAATTCTTTTGTCTGTGTGCAAAAGACGGTGTTCCATCTCTCCACCTGGAAGGGATGCCATTCTCATCTCCTCTGTCACTGAACTGTTCTTCCTTTAAAGCTGTCTTCGTTCTCTACTCAGGTGGTATTTCCCCTGAGCACCCGTCTTCACCTGTGCAGGACCACACCATCTTCTGCATCTCACATCGTCATGCGCACACCCATGGTCCTATCCCATTGAGTCATAGGGAGTCGTTCAGATGTCTGTCCTCCTCCCCACCACCCGCCACCCACCACCGCCACCCATTATACCATATACATGCTGAGAACAGGATGGTGATTCAGCAGCTTGGCATCCCCAGTGCCTGGTGCAGAGTAGATGTTTGATGATTTGAATTGGAATGAAGCTGAACAAATAGAAAGTGCATTTGGCAATAATCCCCTGGCTTGGAAATTATATGTGGGTTAGGAGACCTATTTCTATAGCATTAAAATGATACAATGAATATCCAGGTGCTGTGTGCATTGTGCAGAAGTTCTAAGTCTCTCTCAGTGAGGCAGAAAGAGGCAAGGTTCAGGCTGAGCTGAGGAATAGAAAAGACAATTGCTTAGGATGACCAGAAAAGGGACATCGGGCCATGGAACTTGGGTAGGTGATTGTCATTCAATGCAGGATGGAAGGTCTTTCTTACAACATATGTTAGTGGGCCTGTTACCTACCTCAACTTTTTCTTTTTATCCAGTTGAGAAAGGCCATGAGAGTGAGTGAAGCATAGTAGAGCCACTCACCTTTCTGAGAGGTTGGACTCAGCTGCCTGTAGTCTGAGACCGGGGCGATTGTTATTATTATCCAAGGGTATTCCAGCTAACTACTGCCTAACAAACCACCCTGACATGGTGGCTTAAAACAATGACATTCATTTATTTTGCTTAAGAATCTGGTGATGGAGTCAGCAGGCAGATAGTTCTTCATAAGGACCTTACATGTGGTTCCAGAGTAGCTGAGTTTGGAGTGATTTTGGAAACTTTTTAACTCACTTGTCTGGGCCAGGAAGACTCAAAGAGTAGGAGCTGGAAGAGCAAAGCTGCTAAGGTCTCTCTCTATATATTTTTTCTCTATCTCACTTTCTCTTTCCTCTACATGGTCTTTCTAATGGTGACTTCAGGGTAGTCTGCCTTCTTCAGAGTATTGTCACGTCCATCTCACAGCTTCGATGAATCAGACAGTGTCCACCCAGGTTCAAGGGCAGGCCCCATGAGCTCTTCTTGACGGGGGAGTGACAACATCATGGAAGAGCGTGTGAGAGGGAAAGATTGTCATGGCCGCCATTGAAAAAGACAGTCTTCCATACGTGCTTGGTCACATGCACGTACGTACATTCACCTTTCTGAAAACTGTCGCTTTGTGCCTTCATTTAGTATTCCCCAGATGTACTATTTCCACAGAGCACATAGCCGTTGTCAAGGATTGACATGGCATCTCTGATAGATGTCACAGGTGTCTTTAAGGGGAAAGAATAGGACTTTTTTTTTTTTTGCTTCTGTAGATTTCTCGTTCTCAAAGAACAACCTAAAGGTAAAGCTCTTCCAATCCCCAAAGGTGCCTGAAGAAAATTTAATTTATGTATGCAAAAAAGAAAAGCTCCAGTTTTGACAAAGTGTTAACTTAGACCTATTAGAAACTAAACTCAAAAAAAAAAGAACATGGTAGAACTATCCATCGTCACCTAGCCTGGCGATGTATAGTAACCATTATTGTTTCCATTTTTCGGGTGAAGAAACCAAGCCACCAATATTAACATATTTTTAAAAGTCTTCCACTGAGTAAAAACCAAGGCACATGTATGCTTCTTTTATTGGAAAAAAGTAACCACAATTATTCTTTTATATTTTGCTAAACTCGATATGTGTACAATGCTTTCAGACTTTTGCTACCCATAGGAGTCTTTTATCAAATCAAACTTTACATAATTTCAAACAAATAGTATGGAAATAAGCCAGAACTACCCTGAAACAGGGGATCTAAGGAGGCTTTCCCAAGCACAATTCAATAACTGTTAATGCAGACATCACACTGTTCTATTATACATCTACATGCCATTTATATGTGTACACACACATGCACAAATATATATGTATATATTATATATATAAAGAATGGTGATAAATTTTATAGGCTTGGCTTTGAATATCAAAATTTCAAACCAGTTTGCAGCTAATATTGACAGCAGAGAAGAATGCTTGCTGGATGGTTGAATGGAATCTGTCTTTATTGGTGGCCAAAGTCAATTGTTTCTTTAAAGCTATTTTTTTTTTTTTTGCCTTAATTGCATCCTCCTCAGGACAGAAGAGTAACCTATTATTTATAAAAGTGTTTACATTTTTACACATTCGGTAGGGTTTACAAAAGTCAGGATGAGATATTGAGCCAAGTGCACATATCACCGAAACGACAAGGGAGAAATAAAACTTCTCCGTCAACAAGGCTCCAACACAAAATAACAGACAACACCCAAAGTGTCAGTCACCTTCGCTGGCATTTTTGAAGTTATATTTTAGATCTAATAGTTATGATTTATTTTGATGTCAAAAAGTTATTCACGTATTTATGTAAAAAGAAAGTGGCAAATCAACGGGGTGTTGATTATGAAGGTGCTATGTAATAAATCAGCGTAGTGATTCTGGTCATCTCACCAGTTTCGACAGAAAGACTTGCTTATTTATGGCATTTTAAGGTCCGAGGAGTTGATTTATAGTTGCAATAACACGCTCCCATCCATTAGGAATTCTGGCATGCATGGATGTGCCACTCTTTTGCATTTAATGATTGGCATTTTTAAAATTACATGACTATAAATTGTCAGGCAGAAACAAAACTCAGTTTAAAACGTAATTTTGTTGAAACATTTATTTATTTTAATAAAAATGTGATAGTTAAGTTATAATACATTACTAGTATCTTCCTTTTTCATCCACCCCCATGCTTTGTTAATTATAAGCCCAGATCCTTTGAACTACCAGGATCCTTAGGAATAGTCTCACTCAACCACGTCATTTTGCAAATATAGAAGCTGAGACCAAAAATGGAAGGACTTTTCTAAGGCGGTTCTCCGACATCAATCTGTTTCATGTGGGGAGTTTGTTACAAATGCAGATTCACAAGTCTACTCATAGGTACAGAGCTGAGCCCCAGAGAACATGACTCCAATCTGAGAACCAAACTTAGAGGTGGGTAGAGGGTTCAAACCCCATATACATGACTTAATGACTTTATAACCTTGGGCAAATCCACCTTTTTTCTCTGAATGCTGGTGTCCTCAAATAAGGAAGGCTAATTATTCCAACATTACAAGGCTGTTAAGATAATCAAATTTAATATGGGGAAAAGTCCCTGGCACACCGTAGTAAGTCATCAATAAATTATTTTTCTCCTCTTTCACCTTTGACCCTTCCACACACATGCATGCACGCATTCTCTCTCTCTCTCTCTCTCTCTCTCTCTCTCTCTCACACACACAATACTCCTACATTCTGGACTAATTGATTAATTTTATGAGAATGTTATTTTACTTTCCAGTGGTTAGAGGTCCTTAAAATGATCACACTCAGGCAAAGTGTGAATCTCATGGAATTGAACCAGTTCACTGCTCGATTTTTCAAAGGGCAATTTTTTCCCTCTCTGTGAGCATCTCAGTGTAATACTAGTTTTGTAGGCTGGTGCATTCTGTTACTCATGTGACAGGAGTAAGAGAGAAAAATAATAGTACTTGCCATTCTTCCCTACCAGACACCTATTTTTTTAATGTAAGTGAGGATTCCTTTTCGGTTAAGCTAGTTACCTTCCCTTTGTTTTGCAAATCCGAGTGAGGGCTGCGGAGGGAGGGGTTGTAAATGGGAACTGGTCAAATGGCTACATCAGGGAAACGATGGGGTGAGTGAGGATGGGGGTGGGGACACCACACAGTAGATCCTGCAGAGAGGCGGGGCCTGTATTGATTTGCAGAGAGGGCTGGGGGAGGAAGACCCGGCTGCAAACCATGGGACTCAAGGAGATGAGGAAGAGAGTTTTTAGAACGTCTTGCTAGAGATTTGCCATTTTTCATCTCCTACATTAATTATTCCCCTGAGTCCTTTGGTGTCACACTGGCCTGAAGGGGAGTGAGCAGGCTCTGTTTCCTCCTAGTTAGCACTCCTATTCGTTGAGTGAAAGCCACATGCTGCACTTGTCTCCAGTACTTTCTCAGATAGTTCATAAAGAGACAGTTTTAAAGACTGTAATCCAGGAGCAAACTTGGAGTCCGGAAAGAGAATTGAAGACCAAGGGCCAGTAGTGGCATTTTTGGTTCTTGCCTCTCTGCAAGTGTGGCAGACAGAGACGTGCGTGGTTCAAATCCACATTCTCCCTTCCCTTTCCTTCCTGCTGCTTGTGGCTGGTGTTATTCCTGTTATCTGTGAAATCACTCCAACTCTTGCTATGCTTAATGGTTTTAGAAAACAATCAAGTGCCATCTTTGATGGTTGTGTGGGTTGACCAGGCTCAGCTGGGAAGATCTCTCTCGGGGCATCTCAAGTGGTTGCAGACAGAGAGCAGCTGGGGCAGGAGGTGTGCGAGGGTTTGGGTGGGCTGCAGTACCTTGGGGAGAGGCAGGCGTCTCTCTTTGCATATAGCTCCTCCAGGTGGTTAGCTTGGGCTTCCTCCCAGCATGGCAGTTGCAGATTGGTCAGATCCCTTAAATGGTATCTGGCCTTTCCCAAAGCACAGGGTCCGAGAGACTCAGGCAGAAACTGTGGGACATCTATGACCTCACCTCAGAAGTCATACGGCATCACTTCCACCATATTCTCTTGGTGACACAGGACGACTCAAGCACAGGCAGGGAGTGGACCACACAGGAGCGAGAGTACCAGGAGGCACAGTTAATCGAGGGACCAACTTTGGAGACCAGCTCTCATGGCTGCAAAAGGCAACGGCTTCTCTGAGCTGCAACAATGGGTGATGGGATTTTCTACCCTTTTTGAAAAGCAAGGGGAGGGGAAAGTTAACTTACTATGGGAGGGCTGCAAAAGTCGAGGCACAGCATTTTTTCCAGTGAGCGTGGCTGTCTTTGCTGAGCCCTGCACTCTGCAGCCATTAGCAGGCTGGGCGATGCTCTGCTTTATGAAGCAATTATTCCAACACACTCTATTCAAAATACACATTAGAACTTAACCTTCTGAATCCTGAAGTAGCATTTTTATCACCCAACATTAGAAAAGAGACAGAGTCAGCATATTTCCCCCCACTTTTATGATCTGGTATCATTAATAAAGCACTGGGCGAAGGACCTTCTCACAATTCTTCCGGATAATTTGTGACACAAAAGGCATTCTGCGATACAATTGTCTGTTGACTTCTTCAATAACAGAGAGAAACACAGGGATTGTTTTAAAAATAAAGCCGAGGAATTAAAACCACCAAAAGGAATATTTCCTCCGAACAATGCGAAAGCAGGCTCGGAGTGGAGATGTGATGTTATTGGATATGCACAAGTAGGAACGGGAAGTTAATATGGAATTTCTAATTAGGGTCACATGCTAATGAACTCCCTCTTCATGTTAGTTTTATGCCGCTTCAGAAATTTTTTATCATATGCTTAAAAATTTATGGGCAGAAACATTAATGAAAATGAGGCGTGAATTGGAAATTGTGTCATTATGGAGATGAGGGTGGCCCGGCGTTGCTGATTTTCAAGGAGGTATCTTTTATTGCCTTTTTTTGAGAACTGAGAAATGATACAGGTAAAATTAATGACGAGGCGTATTCTCCCGTCCTGACATAGGCAGCATGGTTATATGTAAAGTTATAAAAGTTTGATTTTAATAAGATTTTGAATTAATTATAAGGAGAATATTAATCATAATTGACAGTCATTTTTCAGAATAAAACTTTACCATCTAAGTAATATTATAGTTCTTAAGTGCAAGAAGATATGCATTTTTCTTTTTCTCTTGCCTTTGTCTTTTCGGAAATTAAAATCCACCTCTTTCAGAAGACCGTGGATTGGAAAGCCCAGGCCTTTTCATCTGTGAAATACTCACTCGGTTTCAGATTGTATTTTAAAAGTACCTCTCCTCGCTAAGCTTGGGGACAGCCAACTCTGCGAAGCCCTGTTTATGAGGAGGGAGCCGGTGCAGACATATTAAACTTTCTGTTTTTAATCTCTCAAAAACTATTGTTTTCAATACATCTGATAACTGTCAAATTTGAATGGATTTCCAGAAAGGCGTTTCTTTGGGTTTCTAAGAATTGTACTTTAAGCTTACCACAGCAGGGATGCATGCAGAAGTTGAAATAAAATCCTGTTTCTAGGCTTGCAGGTTTGATCTCCAGGGAGTGACTCTTTTTTTCCTCTCTCACTAATTCTATGCACGTTTAGACCAGGGCTCAGTGACTCTTCAGGAGTTCATTCCTTCCTTTCTGTATCCATTCCCCTGGGGCCTTCTCACCTCCATGCAAACCCTCAGCAGGAGAAACTCCCTCTGCCTGTGTCTCTGCCTTCTCTCCACTCTGTCTTCCTTCCCTCTCTCTCCTTCCTTTCCCTGTTCTGGAGACCGGCCTTCTTCTCCCCTGGCCAGCATCTTGTCGCCCTGGGAGTCCCACTCTTAGCTATGTCCACCTCTTACTCCAGGGGGTGGGTGCAGAACCCAGACTGTGAGCTCCTCCATCAGCACACCCCTGCCCGACTGCAGAGATTGGCTCAGGGGTGGGGACATGACCCAAGCCAGGCCACTAAGACTAAATTCCTGAGGGGTATTAAGCTTGTAGGTTGTCCCTGAGCTGCTGGTGGATGTTGTCTCAGCACCAGGGGAGAACTTACCAAAGACCGAAGATTCACAGAGGAGAGCAGAGCTCAGCAGTGGAGACAGAGTCCTGACACATAAGCACAGACCCTTGGTCCACTCCAGATCGATTCAAACTCTGTATTACATTTCTAGGGTTGCTGTAACAAATTACCTTGAACTTGGTGACTTTAAACAACAAAAACTTATTTTTTCATGGTTCTGAAGGCCAGAAATCCAAAGTCAAGCCATCCCCAGGGCCATGATGCCTCCGAAGTCTTCATGGGAGAATCCCTCGTTGCTTCTTCCGGTTTCTGGTGTGTCCATATATTTCCTGGCTTGTGGCAGAAAATGGCTCTAGTCTCTGCCCCTGTTTCCACATGGTCTTCTTTCCTACATGTGACAAATCTCCCTCTCCTTTCTCTTACAAGTGCACCAGTCATTGGATTGGAGGCCCTCCCTAAAGCTAGGATTTCTCATCTTGAGATCCTTAATTACATCTGCAAAGACCTTATACCCCAAAAGTCACATTCACACTCCCAGGTAAATGGGTTAGGACTTGGACTTATCTGTTTATGGGACACAGTTCAACCCACTATGACCTATGTAACTCTTTGCATGTAACTTACATATTAATACATTTCCCCCATGAAAGAGCCCTGGTTAATATATCCCCTGTGTGTGCAGCTTCCTCTCACCTGACTTCAGAAATTCAGGGCTCAAAGGTGATACCATAAAGATAATTCAGTTCAACATGTTAAAATAAGACTTGGGTGGAGTCAGGTAGGGGCAGGGTTGGTGGGTCTTGTCCAGATCCCTCCAGCATTTGCGTGGCAAGGGAGAAAATGGATAGTGGCTCCCAGTGGAGACTTCAGCTCAATGAAACTTGGAT
The DNA here is from genome assembly GCA_963575035.1 of Avahi laniger. NCBI lineage: Eukaryota > Metazoa > Chordata > Mammalia > Primates > Indriidae > Avahi > Avahi laniger. Next base: position 93,012 of record CAUYSK010055953.1, read on the forward strand.
TTGAAATGCCCGGAACACTTGATTGCAGCCACCTTTCCTCCCCTTTCTGCATGGAGGAAGTGTCAGACCCAACCCTTGGCTCAGGACTGGCTTGGGTTTCTGGCTGGTGACTGCTACCCAAGCCCAGCACACCCCATCACCCTGCATTTTTCAAAATCCTTCACTGGATAATTTTATGTAAAGAGGTAACATCAAAGTCAGCAATTATATTGCCATAAAACCAGCCCATCTCGGAATCTTTCAACAATGACTATTTATTTATTTTTATGATTGGGGTTCTCAACTTTGAGATAATGGGAATGAGATCCCAGCACTCTCTTTAGAATTAAAAACCTCACTTGGAATGAAAATGCTTTGCTGGACTTCTACCAAGTGGCTGTGGCAACATAAGTTATCTTGTGTTGTCTGAACCACTGGCTGGCAATTGGATGTACCTTGGAGGATCTGGTCCATTTGCAAAGGAGTGAATGACTCATTTGCAACTTAAAACTTACATTTTGGCTACATACTGTATGATCCAACTACAGGGCATTCTGGAAAATGGCAAAACTATGGAGGCCATAAAGAGGTCGGTGCTTGCCTGGAGTTTTGAAGCACGGAGGGTCTGTGTGATACTCCATGGTGAATGCGTGTGCTTGTGCGCTGGTCTAAGCCCGTGCACTGCACAACGCCAAGAGTGAACCCTAATGCAGACTGTCTACTTCGGGTGATTGTGATGCGTCCGTGTGGGTGCATCCGCTGTAACAAGTGCGCCGCCCTGGGGGGGGGATGCTGATAACGGAGGAGGCTGTGGGTATGGGGGGCAGCGGCGTAGGGGAAATCTCTACACCTTCGCCCAATTTGTTGCAAACCTAATACTCTAAAAAATAAAGTCGATTTGAAAAAAAATGTACATTTTGACAGATAGAATCCCTCGCTTACAGGGGCTGTGGACGCTGAAGTGACAAAGGGTGTCTCTGATGAGGTCAGGAAGCACCTGTCCCCACAGTTCCTGTTGCAGAGCCTTTCAGAACTTCTCAGCAGAGCTGCTGGAAGGGCCTTTGTCTGAGAGCCTTGTTGAAATCCCAGCTCGCCAGCCCCTCTCCCTGTCATCCTGGGCAAGTCACTGCTTAACCTCTCTAAGCTTAGACCGCGCAGGCTGGTGCCTGCTTCTGAGGAGTGAATGAGAGAACAAATGCTAAGCACTTAGGACAGCGCGTGGCATATCACAGGTGCTTCATAAATGATGGCTGAAACGATTAGGACTGTTGCAATACTTTGTCATCCCTGGATTTTCCTCCTCCCCTGGAGTCTGGGGGTGGGAGTATACACAGCATGAGGTGAGTGTATCCCCGCTCTGCATCCCTGGGTCCCCAGCCCAGGGCGATTGTACTGCGTGCAGAATTGCTCCTTGGGAAGCATTGGGAGTGCATAAATCACTAATGAAAAGGAAATCATTGCTTTTCACTCATGGGGGTATAAGAAATGTACAGTTCAGGACGAGAATGACCAAACATCAGCCAAATCCAATTTGCATTGAATTTTTTGAAATGTGAGTGGAATGACCATACTATCTGAATTTTAAAAGTAGATGTGATTGGCATCAAATGGGGATGATGATGACATTTTATTCTCCTGTGGTGCTTTCAGGATAACAAGGACTCTCTTGCCTCCTGTTTGTTAGTCGCTCATTTAATCTGTGCTGAAATAGCTGCTGTCGCTGACCCCATGGTATAGACGAGAAAACCGAGGCACAGGGCAATTAAGCTGTTTGTTCAAGAACATGCAGGGAAATAGCAGCAGAATTGCCATGAGCATCAGGGGCTCCGGTGCCAGCTTTTCAGTCGATACGCACAGGCCTTTGGAGAGGGGACTACACACTCGGAATAGGGAGTATCATAGAATACTGGAGACACTTTTCCTCATCTGAGAGATGAGGGCTTGGACTTTGTGGGTAGTGATTGTTACTCTGTCGCAGGGTTCTCAGCCGCAGACTAGGGGCTTCAGCAAGGAAGGCAGCTCAAAGCACACACCTGCTCTTTATCAGAGAACGTCCTGCCTCTCTGAGCCAGCCACCTGCCCCTCTCTGCTCCTTGCTCTGCAAACGGTGCTACACCCAGGGCCGAGGAGTGCTTGTTGAGCCTCAGACATCGTGGGCCCTGCTATAGTGCCAGGATATCACAGGAGCACAGGGAGAGCCGTTTCTGCCTCTTGCAGGCACAGTCTGGTCAGGAGGACGCATACTAAGGTCATCTCAGGCAGGCTGGGAGGAAGGGTGCGTGGTCCTGCGAGGGGCACTCCAAGGGTCCCTGGCCACAGTGAAGGGGGGGCTGTCTCGCCCCTCACGGGAGCAGGATCCAAGGAGCTCTTTAGCTCGGTGAGATTCGGAGACATGGATCAAGTCATGCAATGACTTTGTTTTCGAAAGAACGAAAGATAAATAAGTTAATTGAAAATAAGGCCAGTGGACTGGAAAACATGGGGTAATAACAAGAGGTGAGGTGGTGTCACGCTGTTAGAGACCAGATCACACTGGGTGGCTCAAAGTAAAAAATTTGATTTAAGGCCGGGCGCGGTGGCTCACGCCTGTAATCCTAGCACTCTGGGAGGCCGAGGCGGGAGGATTGTTTGAGTTCAGGAGTTCGAAACCAGCCTGAGCAAGAGCGAGACCCCATCTCTACTAAAAATAGAAAGGAATTAATTGGACAGCTAAAAATATATAGAAAAAATTAGCCGGGCATGGTGGCGCATGCCTGTAGTCCCAGCTACTTGGGAGGCTGAGGCAGAAGGATCACTTGAGCCCAGGAGTTTGAGGTTGCTGTGAGCTAGGCTGATGCCATGGCACTCTAGCCCGGGCAACACAGTGAGACTTTGTCTCAAAAACAAAAACAAAAACAAAAACAAAACAATATATATTGACCCCTATTAGGTTCCAGGTACTGTCGTTGGTTTGGGGCAAATGTTGGTGAGTAAAAGCGATACTGTCACTGCTCACGTGGCCTCCGATTGTCAATAGAAGCCTTTGTGGCAGCATGGCCTGTAATAACATGTCTCAGCGTCCAGTGTCACTAGAATGGTTGAGTTGTTTGGGCCGTAATATGATGAAATGTTATTAAT
>CAUYSK010055954.1:0-18856 GCA_963575035.1 Avahi laniger
GTATCCTAATTGTCTTAAGCCTCCTTGATGACATATCCCCTGACACACCAAAAATACCTTGATCACTCATCCTTTATGAGACCATTATGCCCAGAAACATCTCAAACACTGTAATGTGTCTGCAGGGTTTGTTTGTTTTCATATATGTTGCCCCCATTGGATACAGAGGTCCTTAAGGACATGGGTAGGCCCTGATTTATCCTCCCATTTTCAGCACCTATAAGAGTGGGTGTCCTGCAGAAAACACCAACTAAGAATTTGCTATCCTTAAAAATTAAGTATTTCAATTATGTAAAAGTGTCCTCCTTTTATCCTTTTCAAGCTTTAAAAGATAACTTCTAAACTGACATAAGCATTAAGAAAGTATTTATTAAAATATAATTTCCTAACAAAAGATGGCTCTAATGTTCAGAGACTATTTAATCAAAATTATCTGTAACTTCTCTAAACCCTTCATTATTTTATACATTTTAATTATTTTCTCTCTTAGCTGTCATCTGTCTAATCAGAAAAGTCCTACATTTTCATGCAATCAATTTCTTCCTTTGATCATTTTAGTTGTTTTTTTCTTTTTTCCTCTGCTTTTCTAGAGAAGGGTAGACAAAAACTGCATACAATTACCCTGGGGCTGTAGAAAATTGTGGAACATAGCTTTACTGTTTTGTTTTCAATATCCCTCTTGATATTGCCCTGGGTTTTCCTGGTAAGGGTAGGTGGGAAAAGGGGAATACAGCAGCAATAGCACTTTAGGTTACCAGGTATGAATAGAAAAAAGATCCAAGTTATAACTAATGGCATATATATGTAACTATGTATCATAGATAGCTATAAATAAAGTGGACATAAATACAGCACAGATAATTTCCCACCGAAAGCATTATCCTTCACGATCTACCATTTCGGACAGTAAGACCCAAGGAGAAAACCCTGGGAGACCATAATCATCCTCTATGGCATCTATTTATAAAAGTAAAACCTCTCTGTAAAATCTTGGTAAAGCTTCGATGTTTTTAGCTCTTGTTGTTTATATCTGTTGACAGATAATATATTTTAATAAAAATATAGAAAGCAGGATGAGATGCTATCTAGATCATGATATTGAGAACACTTTCTTTAAAGCGGCTAGAATATCCTCAGGACAAGGTGACAACAAACATGTCCGGGCCTTCCCAGAAGACCTCAGAGTCAGAGGCCCTGCTATATATTAACAGCAAAGAACCCCTTAACTTTATTCAGGGCAGAACTTCAGACTTGGCCCTGTATTTACTAGGTAGTTTTTGTTATCAAAAAGTAATGATTTAGTCTATTCTACAGTTTTCTTTTCATGTTTTATTATGAAGTTTACATCATAGAGCCATTTGATTTATGTTAAGTTTTCTTGGTGGTTAAAATCTTTAACACTCTATTTTAGGAAGCAAAATGTACCTTTGAGTAGCTCTTCACTAACATTGAAACTTCCTGGGTTAATCTTCAAGATGACATTTTTAGTACGTGACATACACCTGCTCACGAGGCAGGTGTAGAATCTTGAGGCCAAGCGACATTTCCTTTTCCGCTACTATTTGAGACATATAAGTCATCTGTATCTTTGAAGTTTTCTTCTTAATATACAACTTTTCTTTACATTTTAAGGGGGCTAATACCTACTATATTGTTGCTTACATAACCAAACTAATAGTTCAGCTTCTCTATTCTGTGATCTCTACAAAGGTTTTTAATAGTGTTCTTTTAAAAAAAAAATCTTGGTAATTTGGCATTGATAGTTCCTGTTTCTGAAAAGAGTGCTATAGTAAAAGCCGACTTTATTTTTCAAAGATACTGACAGCCATTGAAATGGGACTATTATAAAGCAATGGGCTTATGCCTTTTAAAGGACAGATGAAGGGAGATATAACCACTCTCAGAACATTTTAGACAGCCAGAACAAAGTTATGGCTTTAAAAATATTAATGGCTTGCTGTCTGCTAGTTGATTGGTAAAATTAAAAATAAATAAATAAATAACACTAAAAAAAGAAAAAAACATGTATTAATGGCAAATCACACCTTTGAGGCATGCACGAGGTTTGCATTAGAGTCATCATTGTCTTGACAATGTGTCTGGGGGCATTTTTTACAATTGTAACCAAATGGACAGTAGAGGGCACTGCTGCCAAGCAGGAGGCAGAGACACACACTAACCACCACCTAGCAACAGGCTCCACTGGAGATGAAATTTTCTTTTAGAAATTAACTGTTCTAACCCTCTAATTTGAGGACTCATGCAGTCAATTTCTGAAAACTTTTCTGACTTGTAAGGAAAAAAATAGCAGTCTATCTTTAAACTTGGTGTGTCACACCCAATCCACCTTTCCAGGAAGGTTTACTCATGCAAACTTCTACAGATGGGGACATGGATTTTCCGGGTGGACACAGATAATCAGGGACCCCCAGTTGCTGAGCTTTGATCTCACCATTGAAGCCGTCCTGGTCCAGATCTCCCAAAGGAGCTATGGCACTGCCAAACCGCGCAAAGACCTCAAACCCATTCAGCTTTGTCGTCTGGAAGTCTCCTGAAGCTCTCTGAAGAGACACTGAGACCTGCCCCACCTCTTGGAGTTTGCCATCAGAACCACGATCCATGAAGAGGGGTGCTCCAATAAATACATCTGCATAACTAAAAGACAGAATCTTCTCACCAAAGCCAAGATCACATTCCACCTATTAGCGGACATTAAAACTGTCTTCCTCTTTCTACATCTCTCACGGCCACACTGAAGCACAAAATGATTATCACAGCAGTCATTTTAAATTCAAACCTTTAACTCCTTTAAGAAACTATGAGTAATTCATAAAATTACTTTATTTTTTCATGTTATAAAAGCTATTGAAAAAAATTATGACCAACAAAGAGGTTTTCTGGCATTCATGATTAAAATTGCTTCAAATTGCTTCCTTAAATAGAAAGATTAGCATGAAGGGGACAGAAAAACAGAAGAAAAAATGTTTAGTTTTAGTAAAGCGTTCATAAACATGAGAGGAAAACTGTTTCTGGAAACATTTTTTTTAAACTTACTCATCCCCATTAATGTCAGTGGCAGCTACAGAAAATCCAAAATATGCAGCCATCTGGATAACGAGATGAAAATGAGATGTTTATATTTCATCCAACTAGTTTAGACAATTAACAATTGTTGTATATGTATCAAACAGAAAGGGTTATTTTTTTTCTCTGTACATAGTGCTTCAATCTAAATGCCTTCTCTTGTTTATTCTGACAATGCAACGACAATCAGGTAATGAGGCTTATTTATTTTCCTAGAGTATAGGCAAAACATATTCTATGCATATCATTCCAATGTCATCAACACATGCCACTTAAATCCAAGGATAATCAATTCTCTTTCCCAGGACTATCCTATTATCTCCCTTTCTCCCCACTCTCCAAAGCACGACAGACACAGGCACACTAACAGAAAGACATATAGTCACAGACAGATGTTTTAATTGAACCCAATAAGTTATATGTGAATGCCTATGCAGTGAGAATAATAGATAATAATTATTAATAATAGTTAATAATTGGCTCTCCCTATGTAAAATTACTACTAAAGAAACTGCCGTTCAGAAAAGCATGGAAAGAGCTCATTTTTATCTCACATCTCAATCAATTACTTGCCAGATGGTTTTGCTTTTGAATTACATACAATACAAATGTGTTTGGGTTTATCATGAGCTTATTCTGCATATGGATAAGGAATATATGAGAACCACAAGAGCCCACTGGCCATCACAGACAGAGCAGCCAAGCTGGAAATAAATACGAAACATGAAAATTCTAAAGAAAGCCCAACATGCAAAACAAAACTAAAAGAGATGACAGATTAAATACAAAATAAGGTGAAGAATGAGTCAACAGACCAAAAAAAAAAAAAAAGTTAGCAGTGCTTCCAAACTTTGATTAGCTCAGATATCAGGAGGGAATGTTAAGGGAGATTCCTACATTATTTATTTGGAGTTGATACAGTATAATTGAGAAAATAAAAGGTGTGCTCTGTATTCAATGACAAGATGAGAGCTCATGTAATGCTGTCTGTGTTTGGGGTACGATGTTGATGGGCCGACTAGAATGTAACAGAATAATTGTTCACGGCCTTACTGTCTCAGGCTGTTTGGCCTGACGGTATAAAGAAACGATGGCATTTACTGAGACAAGTTTTGTTCTGTACACTATGATTGAAATGTTTTCATTGGATTCTTACAACTACCCCATGAGGAAGTCACCAGCATCCGTATTCTTATAAATGAGGAACCAGATTTACAGAGGTAAATACTTTGTCTAATGCAATAACAGACTGAGCACTGACAGCTCAGGTCTGTCTTCATCCAAAACCCATTCTCCTCTCCCTGCTCCCCACAACTGAGGAGGAATAAAGCAAGCGTCACTGACCACATGCAACAGGATCCAGAGACAAACATGGACATCAGACAGGAGAAGCTGCTTGAGCTGAAGAAGTCACAACAGCACAAAGAGATCTCCAGCTCTGCAGCAACACTAACTGCCCTTCAGTTACAAGCCTCTCCATGTTCCGCATCAACCCTGGCAGCCACACAAATGGGATGAGGTTTCTGGGACTATGAGTCTAGTACTCGTCTAATCAATCCTCTTCCAAAGCCCAACAATCTCAAAAAAATTGGGCTTGAATCCCAGATATGCAAACTATGAGGTTTTTTTAATCTACTACTGTTTAATTTTTCCTTTATCACTACCATCTTATTATTTGAGACACACAATACGGAATATTACAATATGCCTATACTTGCAGAGAATGTCTAATACTTAAAAGTACTTTTTTTCTAATTTGACAATTTAGATCATTCTTCTCTTTTTTTGTTTTTAATTATTATGGGTACATAATAGCTGTATATCTTTATAGGGTACATGTGATATTTTGATACAGGCATACAATGTGAATTAATCAAATCAGGGTAATTGGGGTATCTATCACCTGAGGAATTTATCATTTCTTTGTGTTTAGGAACATTCCAATTCCACTTTTAGTTATTTTAAAGTATACTCTAACTTTATTTTAAAGTATACTCTAACTTATTATTGACTACAGTCACTTTGTTGTGCTATCAAATATTGTTCATTCTATCTAACTATATTTTTGCACCCATAAGGTGGAGATGGTTAATGGGTATAAAAAGTACTACTTTTTAACTGAAGAACAGTTTATTTCATGGATTACAAATGAAGTTTGCTTGTGATATCCATAATTTACACACCTATGCCATGCTCTTTTTTCCATAATAAAGGAGAATTTAATGTCATCATCAAAGAAAAATGAAGTTTTTGTGATTTTGTTTGTGAGCAACTTGATTTTATATTTCCTAAAAGAACAAAAACAAACAAACAAACAAAAAAACCAAAAATGAGCCATACACAAGGCTTTGCTTATGCAAACTACTTTGGTTAAAACAAAGGAGAAATGTTTAAAGCCTATCTTATATCTACAATATTGAATATTATGGAATCATTAAACCATCTGATATTGGCAAGAAAAGTTTTAAGATATCAGAAAATATTGATAAAATGTTGAATGTAAAAAGCAAGACATAAAAACACAGAGTAAACCAATTTTTACACACACACACACACAGACACAGAGAAATATACTAAAATGATAATAATTTGCTGGATTATCTGCTTGACTGGATTATCGGTGACTTCTATACTTTTCTTCTTTTCCCAAATTTTCTCCAGTCAATATATACTGCTTTTATTTAATATAATAGAGGGTATGGGATAACATTTTAAAAGCATACCTGCTCACCAGTAAAATTGTATAAGGAGGACATGTTCTTCCCATCATAAATATAAACCTGTGCAGGAAAAACAAAAGTATATAAAATATAGTAAAATAGAAGATAACTCAGAGATTTTTTTTAAAAATGCCTTTTAACTTTCCTACCATTCCCAAAGTCCTCGCTGCTCTTGGAACTCCTGAAACAAAGTCTGGGAAGAAAACAAAATAAATTGTTCATGTTTAAGACGAACATTGGAAATTACAGAAGAAAGTGGCTAAGTCAGCAAGTTTTAAGTTTTATTACTTGAGTAGAAAATAAACAACAGATTTATAAAAACTGATATTCCATAATAATCCCAGCATTTGTTAACTACAAAATCAAAATTTACAAAATATAGAAAAATTGGAAGGTTTTCAAATATAAGCAAATAAGCCCGTAAGCCATTTATAATCTTGTTAAACAAGAAACAGACAAAATAAAGTGACCTAAGAATGAAGAAAAGCTACATTTACAGTAATGAAAAACAATATAGAGCAAACTGAAATGTGGAGGTGGCTGTGGCACAGAAATGTGATCACAATCAGGTAAAGACTATGATTCCTAAATCGAGCTCCACAGGAAGACGGATGGACAAAGGCAGGATGGGGCAATAACCTTACAGACACAGCCCAGAAGGTAACAAATCATGTCTAAAGAAAGAAGAAACTAAGCCTCCCCCAGAGGACTGAATTTGCTGAAAGCAAGGAGGAAGAAGCTGAAGAAACCCCTGACAGTGCTGGGGACTAGAAAGGAGCAGAAGGGAAAGAGGCCGAGGCTGACGGTGGCCGTCTCAATTTCAGTGGACACTAGAGGAAGTTTAGCACAGACCACGCTTGGATCCTCCCCAACGTGCTGACATCACCCTTATTTCTCTGGCTATATTCTATAACAATGCCTTCAAATTGCTGAAAAATTTCAATGCACATGTTTCAAAGGCTTAATCTAAATTTTCTCAAAAGGATTAAATATAGTTCAAGTACTTCCTACCGTCTATGCCATCACCATTGAAATCTCCCACGGCCACTGAATAACCTAAACGGGAACCAAAGATGAGACACCATTAGGGCACGAACAGCTACCTTCAGCATACTGGTTGAATATGCCTTCCTTAAAAATATTTTCAAATAACTCCTTTAATTATGTAACATTTTGCACTCTAGGGGTAACAGATTCATGTCTGTAATAAATGAATTTTAAGAGAAATAATTGAGCCGGGCGCAGTGGCTCATGCCTGTAATCCTAGCACTCTGGGAGGCCGAGGCGGGCGGATTGTTTGAGCTCAGGAGTTCGAGACCAGTCTTAGCAAGAGCAAGAGCTCGAGACTCCCTCTCTACTAAGAAAGAAATTATCTGGACAACTAAAAATATATAGAAAAATTAACCGGGCATGGTGGCGCATGCCTGTAGTCCCAGCTACTCGGGAGGCTGAGGCAGTAGAATCACTTGAGCCCAGGAGTTTGAGGTTGCTGTGAGCTAGGCTGACGCCACGGCACTCACTCTAGCCCGGGCAACAGAGTGAGACTCTGTCTCAAATAAAATAAAAGAAATAAAATACAAGAATTGAGTTAAATACTCAAATAGGATATCACTATTAGAGAAAATAAGATTGCTTTATTAACTTCACAAAGAAGTCTGTTAAAAACAGGGAAAATTTCTATTTCGTAAAAAAGAAGCAACGAATAGATGCCTTTAATTAGCAAGTACTATTTAATACTTCTGTTGTGTATGACTTGTTTTGATAAATAAGAGAAATTTAAAGAGAGAGAACAAACGTTAATAAATCCTAAAGACCAAAACTGTAGTTTAACATAGTGAATGTAAGTTGAAGAGTCAGACTGCCTGGGTCTGAACTTCAGAACAGCAAGTTATGAGTGACTCTGAGTAAATTATTTTGCCTCTCTGTGCCTCAGTGTTTGCACCTACAAAATGGGGGTAGTAACAGTATGTTTCCACAGCCTTGTTGTAAGGATTAAATGAGCAAATACGGTACCTAGAACAATGTCCAGAACATAGAAACCATATCTTAAAGGTTAGCTATTATTGTCATTGTATAAATAATCACTCTTCAACTACTAAAATATAACATAATCTAAGTACTCAATAATAATTTGAAATTGTACATTTCTTATATTTTAAAAAATCAATCTATTTCACATAAAAGATTTTATGTAACATATGCAAATACAGGAAAAATATACCACAGCTCCATAAAATAAGTTTGTATTTTGGTTTAACCTACCCAAATAACTGTCATCAAATATAGCTTGTGCAGTCCGAGTTGCTAATTGGTTATTATACTTGATGCTGTAAACATTCGGGTCGTATTTAGATACAATTTCTGCCACTTGATCTGAAATGAGCTGACCTAAAAAACATATACATAATAAGTAACTTTACGAGGCAGACAATAGATGGCTCCTGCATGAATGAAAACAGTAGTAGATATTAGTATTTCTAATTATTAGTCTTAGATAATTCTCCTTGATAATGCTAAATCTGAAATTTGATATTCTTTTTTAACTTATGATTATTTCTATTTAAGCCAATACTTAAAATCAGTCTCTAATAAAAATTTTAAAAAACAGGATTTGTCTAAGGTCACTAAACATCAATGTTAAATAAACAGAATAAGAAAACCTAACACTATTTCCCCCCAAAAAATCCATTAAAGTTGAAAATTTCACTGAAACAATTAACTACTGTTACCATTATAATCAGAATAATTGGTTCAGTTGATTTTTTTTAAACTAGTTATTTGGACACCTTTATGAAGCAATCTGAATGGATGAGTTCACTTTTGTTCACAACCTTATATTACGAAGCAGACAAGAAATCTACATGACTACATAAAAATCAGGCTGTCCTCCACCCCAAAAAAGATTGGCTGATTTATCAAATGTCACCTCCGTAACACAGAGAAAATAACTTCTTCTCACTTCTGATGTTTTAGAAAACGATTCATAAAGGCTAAAGTTTTCAGTTCTGTTCTAATCTATCCAAATCAATAGGATGAATCTACAGGGCAGAAACACTTTCCTTCTGGGACACTATTTTACCTTCTGTGCCTAAACAGTACTGAAAACATAAGAGGAGTTTGAAAAATATTTCTTGATTCAAAGGACACTGGAAAATTCATCATCTCTTTTGCATAAAACACAATTATCATTTTCTCCATTCTTATAGAGACAATTCTGAGATTTAATGAAAAATTCATTCTAATGTATTTACTTATCCAGGGTGAAATCTGCTAATTTAATCTTACTGAAACAAAATATTTTCTGCCAATTCACTGAGTCTTTTAGTGACATATTATAGATCACTTGCAACACAATGCCAATAAATATAATATCAGTAGTACCTATCTGTCCTAACTTATAATAAATAGGAATGCATACAGACAGTACGTAATACCCAAGGTATTACTATTAAAAGAACAAGTCATTTAAACATGTTCACAGCTGTGTCAATTAAAAAGACGGAGTTAACAAGCAGTCCTAACCAAGAATCACAAAATCTAACTTTCTCAACAGTTTTGTTCCCAGGAAGCTACTTCTTTCCTTCCCCTCCACTGAATAATCAGCAATAAAGAAGAAAAATAAATAAATTCACATTTTTATAGCTAACTGGAAAGAATTAATATCCCGTTTTCTACTATGCACTTTAGAATTGCTATTTTTAAGACAGTAAAACTCAGTTGCAATTTTTCTAAGTCATTTCATTTCCCAACAGATTTATAATTTGTAGAAATTCAAATTTTTCAGTTTTAGTATGTCTCACAAATTGATCTGTCTTTGACACCTGATTTTTCTCTTTTCTTCATTTCTTCCTTTGCCTTCCCTTTCAACTTTTCATTTATTCCTATTTCTCATTCCTTTTTATTCTCCCTCCATCCCATTTTCCTTCAGCAAATATCTTTCTTTACTTTCCCTTTCTATAAAGCAAAAGCAAACATGGGTTTTTCTACAAAGAAGCAGGTAAAGAAAGCATAGTGTAGAATAAAGAAGTAAAATTTGAAACTAAAGAAAGTACTTTCAAATCAAGATAATCATAGGTTTTCCAATCCTTCCAAGTATTGACAATGCTTGAATATCATAATGCTAATAAACAAGAGTTCATCTTGTAAATAGTGCTTTTTAGCAGAAACTAAACATGTCAATACATTAATGAAATAAATAATTGTATATCTCTAATGATAAATGAAACAGTTTTAGTTACCTATTTTCAAACTGTCAGCAATAATGATCTGTTATACATTTCTTCAAATGGTAACTTAATCAGGCCTCCCAGAATGCCTGAAGAATACAGTATTGTATCTTTATATCAATGCCAGTTTAATTATGTTTTTAAAAAACTTAATAAGAATCTCTATTTTTTAAAAATCCCCAAATATTTAAAGAGATCTTTCTTGATGTCAGTGATTAACGAGAATATAACCATTTAAATATTCTAATGAGCAACTTCAAAATACTTTTAAAACCCTGAGCTTTCAGAATGCCACAATTTGCCTATATTGATTGGTTCCACACACTTCCTAATGATTATCTCATAGCTTCTAGAGTATAGACATGAAGAAGTATATATCACACACAATAAAAATAAATTATTTTAAATTACTTTATTTACTTTTAAAATATTCAGTTTATTTTCTACTAGGAATATATCCATATTTAATATATATTAAATTAATATTATGTTACACTTTTTAAAAAATATTGTGTAACAGAGTGTTTATACATTTAAATTATATTTTCCATTTCTTTCTTTAAAATAATTTGAAAAATGACATAGGCACAAGATAAACCAGGTAAATCAGAGACACATAATTAATACTGAGTAATTTAAAAGCTACTAACCTACCTTGCCAATAAAAGCTACCAGGACCCCCAAGAAGTATTCTGTCAGCCTAGAAGGAACCAAACAACAAAAAGATATATACTTAAAAACAAGCAGCTTTTAGAACAGAAATCAAAGTAATGAACATAAAGGAGATATATATGTATATGTTATAGATAGTACATATTTATGTATCTATACACTAGACATATACACACATATATACATTAAAGCAAACAAAATCACAAATCTCAAGTTCATCTAACTCAGTTTCAGTGGTCTCCACTGAACCCTTTCTAAAATCAAATGTTTAAAAAGTTACAATATATTCATTTAATACGTGAGAATACAAAAACATGTATTTTTTTCCTGTGGATCTTGGCTGTTTCATATATCCAGGATGAAGTACTAGTGCAAAGTATTACAGGGTTATAATTTAAAAAATCACTTATTAATTTTTTATATTAGATTTGTAACTATATAATGCAAAATTTCTTTCTAATAATCATTGAAGAATTTTCTACTAAAGGAAAACTATTTTTAATGTCTTAACAGATCTAAACAGGAGTGAAGTTAGAGAGTAAAATTGTCAGGGTGGATTGTATATCCAACTTATGCTTGACTAGCATTTCTCATATCCATAGCAAACTAAAACTATCTAATTCAAGGTATTTTGTGTTTTAGCACAATATTTGGAAATTACTTCTTGCTGGAGGTAAGAAAAAATTTTCCCCTCTAAATGTACATACAGCCATTTCAAGCTTCAACAATCTCCTGCCTTGGCTATATAAAAAAAAAACTTCTAAGTTGTCTACCTTAAAATAACACCATTTTACCAGAAATGGGTTTAAAAAAGTCAACAGTTCACCAATGACTTTCACAATATGAGATTACTTCTGGGGTGACAGTTGTATAAGTATAGAAAACATGTAGAGACACTTTTCTTTAAAAAAAAATAACACTGATTTGGAAACTTTTCATGCACGTTTAAACCTAATATTTATTAATATACCTTATCTCTGTTTAGCTTCCTTAAATTTTGAATTATGACTAATGTACTATGAAGTAGAGTGCATTAAAAATCAATTACCTAGTAAACAGCGTTAACTATAATTATCAGTACCTAGGTCTAGTAAAAATAAAGGTAAAACACAAATTTTTAAAAAATAAGAAAATGCTTTATTAATTTTTCCACACCACATGATTTTAGTTTCAGTTGTTTTTATAAATTTAAGGTACTCCTCTTTGCTCACATTTCTAAGAAAGCCACAGTAAGTTTTCTAAGGAAATTCTACTTTTAATCAAACAATATATTTTTGAGACTTCTCTAGAAGGAATTAATATTCTCAATTTGATATTCAAAATGTTCGTATGTCCCACAAAGAAAAGTATATAAAGAAAAGTACTTAAGAAAACTTACCTTTCAAAATATAAATGGAATTCTTATTTTAGGAAAAATAAGTAAAAACTATAAACTCTGAAGAGCATATTAGTTTAAATGAAAACACATAGAGGCCTGTATTTAAGAATTCTTACAATTTTTTTTTGAGACAGAGTCTCACTGTGTTGCCCGGGGCCAGTGCCGTGGCGTCAGCCCAGCTCACAGCAACCTCAAACTCCTGGGCTCAAGCGATCCTCCTGCCTCAGCCTCCCGAGTAGCTGGGACTACAAGCATGCGCCACCATGCCCGGCTACTTTTTTCTATATATTTTTAGTTGTCCAATTAATTTATTTCTATTTTTAGTAGAGACGGGGTCTCGCTCTTGCTCAGGCTGGTCTCGAACTCCTGAGCTCAAACAATCTGCCCGCTTCGGCCTCCCAGAGAGCTAGGATTACAGGCGTGAGCCACTGCGCCCGGCCTTCTTACAATTATTAAATAGCTTCAGCTTCACCTGGTGCCCACAGGCACATAATAAGCGGCAAACATGCATGTTTCTCAGCTTTTATGTAACTAAACTCTAATTCTATAACAAAGCTCCCATTGACAGCTTTTATAAAATAAATAATTTCAGTTGAAAATAGAAAACTGTAATATTCTATAAATTCATGTAACTGGAAATTTAATATTAAGTCATAATATAATAGTTACCTATCATTTACTGAGGAGATTCTCTACTTTCCTCCACTCCCAGTGTGATGTTTCCCTATTTCAAATAAGCAATGCTTACTACGGAGGAAATAATATAAGACAAAGAATGTCAAATTGAATGGGTCATTTTATTAGCTGTTTTCATTAAACAATAGTTATAATGAAGCTGAAATGTTAATAAGATAGATCTGAATCTCATTCAGTCTTAAATGAGAACTTACTTTAGTAAAATCAATGCTGAATCCTCCTTGACAAAATCCCTGTCCATCAGCATCAATATTTTCTAAAATAAAAAGATTGGAAATATACACAAACCCAAAAACAAACAAATAACACAAAACAAAACATGAGAAAAATCTGATATCACCATAATCTTAAAATAATGTACTAGTTTCTTGGAGTGATCAATTAATTATTATCACATTCTAAAAAAGTCAGTACACATGTTCATCAGCATCATTTCCTCAGATATGGAAACAGAGATATTAAAGTACCTGGGCCAGACACCAGGGAACAAAAAGACCAACTAAAATGGTAGATTTCAAATATTATTTTTTTAGCCACAACCCACAAGACTATAATTTACATCACAACCCAACACACATTGTGTGTATGTGTAAAATATATATATAACTTAAACCAAATTTCACAAAACAATATTACTATTATTATATACAATACATTCTGATATTTTCAATTTTATTTCATTCTATTTTTTAAAAAATTACTAGTTATGATCCACTATACTGATTTCATAGAATACTAATGGGTTGTGATCTGCAAGTTAAAAACTGCAATCTGAAATTCCTCTTTCTATTACCCTATTGTTGGTAGGATTTCTCTAAGTTATCATGAATAATAGCAAAGAGATACATACATTCCTGATACATACATTTCCTATACCTATATTTAATAGACAACTAAAATAAAAAACTATAAATAATATAGTTCAGAATTTTGGGGAAATGGCAAGGCCAGAACTTAATGTTCTGTGAAGAGCAAAATATGACACTATCTTCACAAAACATTTAGTACTGGGGTCTAATTAAAGTGAACATCTCTAAAAAAGACACTTTTGAGTATTTTCCAACCCTAGTAGACCCAATAGTTTTGCTCTTTCGAAGTGACCCCCTTTCTGTAGTTCTCACAAAAATTATTCTGAACAATTAGCCAATTAATCTAAATTAACTTTAATCATAAGCAATACTGTACCTAGAACAGAGGCAAGGATGAATCTCAAGACTCTCCCTTTGTTTTATTTTGAGGATAACAAGTAACAGTGAAAAACACTATCCTTCAGTTATGAAAAAATTTTTGTAAGCAATGCTACAAATATATAAAAAGTTATATTATTACTGTATTTGCTACCCAAATGCAGGAACCAAAAATATTTATTTTCAGTCATAAGGAAAAACTTCCAGGAATTTTTGTCAAATCCCATCAAAAATTTTTAACCCATTTTTAAAATCTGGAAACTGTCCCAATATTACACACTTAATATCTAAGTTTAAATTTTTTTTTTTTTATTATTAAATAGCCTCAAGAGTGTAACGCTATACCAATGCAAATTTTTCTAACCAAGAAAGAGTGGGAAAATGTGGGGCTGGGGTTTCCAGCATCTAGTGAATCATATGAAAGAATTCTGCTCTAACCTCAAGGCAGCCGTTTATTTCCCTATTCAAGTTGCATCTGGGGAAGTATTTCAGGCTATTTACAAAGACATCCTTTTTTGATTAGCATACTGTATAATTCTCTGCTTTACTTGGATTCCCAGAACATCCAGCTAAAAAACATGACTGTCCCTTAAAATGTTCTTAACAGGTACATATTAAACTGAGTGTTTCTGCTGACTGAAACACTTTCATGTTGAATATAACACTATTCCAGTGAAGGCTATGACATTTATTTCTACAGATGATTAATACTTCTCCCACTTGTTAAGTCTAGCAATGATATTATAAATAGTCATATTATTGATTCTGACAGTAAGATCAGCTAGTGTTTATTAGGCCCTCACTGTGAGCCAGGTACTATGCTAAAGCATTTTATGTGGCATTTTTTAAAATTTATTTAAATAAATAAATAAAGACAGGGTCTCACTCTGCCACCCAGGCTGGTGTGTAGCGATATAATCATAGTTCACTGCAGCCTTGAACTCCTGGCCTCAAGCAATCTTCCTGCCTCAGCCTCCCCAGCAGCCAGCACTACAGGCGAATACCACCACACCCAGGTATTTTTTCATGTGGCATTACTTTTTATTTATGTATTTATTTTTATAGACAGAGTCTTGCTATATTGTGTAGGCTGGTCTTGAACTCCTGGTCTCAAGCAATCCTCCCACCTCCGCCTTCTAAAGCACTGGGACTATAGGCATGAGCCACTAAGCCTAGTGGCATTATCTTTTTAAATATTTATAGAAATCCTATGAGAGAGATTATTATCATTATTATTCACAATTTGTACAGATAAGGAAACTGATGCTTAGGAAAAGTAAGTAACTTGACCATGGTCAACCAGCTAGAAAGAGAATACAGACCTGAACCCATGCTTGTCTATACCATTTCACTACATTATCTCAAATCAATAATGCATCAATATTTATCATTCCCTAAGTAATGAAAAAGGGGAAGGAAAAGCCAACTAGAAATCATAACTAAGACAATCTATGTCCAAATAATATTATCAGAAAGTAGACAGAAGGCACAAAAGATTCAGTATGAGCATGCAGTTAAAAGGGTTTTTATTATATGTCATATGATTTGTGGCTCAGGCACTTTTACAACAGAAGAATATCTGGTCCATTGCATAATACCAAAAATGGTCATAGATGCAGTTATAAAAAGTCAAAAGCAAATGTAATCAGTAATAAGGTAAGCTGGTGAGACAGGAAAGTTCCTTGTCTAGGGTATCCACATAGGTCATGCTAAAAACAAAACCAACCAACCAAATACGCCAAAAAACAACAACAACAACAAAAAAAACCCAAAAAGCAACCCACAAACTACCATCACCAAGACAGGGAAAATTATCAAGAAGTTACCAGTGTAGACCCCTATAAAACTAGCATCATCATGTAAAATCAGTCATTGGGTTGCATAATTTACTGAAGTATGAGAAAGATACAAAATACTAAATTTGTACCTCTGAAGTTTTTATGTGAATCAGTGTTTTACCAATAATGAAACAAAGGCCCAGAGTGGTTAAGTGAATTACTCACAGCTATAAGTGGATTGTCAGCACAATGTGAGAATACAACCAGGTTCTCAGACTCCTACTCCTGAGTTTTCCCTGGACAGGCTGCCCCTTGTAATTAAAGGCTATAGTAAGCTTAAGATTTCAAAGGTGGAATCAAAAAACATATACAATAATTAAGGTTACTGAAAGTCACGCCTATTAGGAAGAAAGGCATTCACTTTGCGTTTTTGTTTTTTGAAGTTGTTCTCTGAGCTCTTCCTAAGATTTAAGGTTTCATTATTTAGATCAGAGTTCAGCAAATTTTTTCTGTAGAGGGCCATATTTCAGGCTTAGGGGCCAAATAATATGGCAGGTACTCAACTCTCACAATTCAACTTTCCCATTAAAGAGGTAAACAAATGGGTATGGCTGTGTTCCAATAAAACTTTATTTACAAAAACAAGTCCACAGGCCACAGTTTGCTGACCTGATTTGGATATGGTTTAAAATGACTTCATAATTTCTGTGCCTAAACCAAATAAATAAGAGCATAATGTGACAGATACACAAAAGATCATCATTAGAATGCATGTTTTTAGGAGGTTTCCATGTGTTCTTACACATCAGGAGTTATCCAAACCTATAATCATGAAAGCAGGATGTAGTCTGTGCAGAAGAGCTGTGCTTAATGCAGAAGCAATTGAGATGGGAGCGTTTTCTATTGTTAGTAATGCAGGGAAAAGGTTCCTTTGGAATAGATAGGCCTGGGTTCAAATCCTCCTCTGACCATTTGATACCATAAGATATAGAAAACAAATTGCTTCAACTGTCTGAATCTCAGTTCCCACATCTTTCAAATGAGAATAAGGGTAAATTTTTTTGTGTATACATCATATGACTAGTAAGTTACCAGCCTGGCATATAAAGATTAGCTCATTCTTCATAGACATAAAATTATCTTCTCACAACAGGAACATTTTTGCAATACAGAAATTAAAAACACAAATTCAGTCCTCAGGTTTTCTACACACCACCAAAGATAACAGACCATGACCAAAATGCCAATATAAAGGTAGAAAAACTGATGGCATCAAAGCACTGAGGATAAAGCCACCAACTTCCCCCATCCTATGCAGTGTATGCTTTCCGACCTAATGTTTACTATATCCCGATACAAATATGGACCACAGTCGGTATCATTCTTTCATTGTTTACTTTCCACTAACAACAGATAGGATCGAGGTGGTGGACTAAAAAATTGAGAGTTTATGAAATAATGTGAATGAATGAATAATTATTTTATTATTTCATTATTATTATTTCAATTCTGAGGTTCAATTACTCAGAATTTTGAGGCCAGAGTGGTTCCCGGTGTCACATGTCGCCTAACATGGAAAATGAGAATATAGTAGTTAAGAGTCTTATATCGTGTGCTTTTATTACTAATTCTCTCTATTAAACTAGTTGGTGACTAGTGGAACATAACAGTAATGACTTAAAAAGTCCTCCAAGTATAAACACTACACTGAATTTTAATAATCTGTCTGGTATAAGGAAGATCTGGAGTTGTGGTCAATTCAACAGAGAGTATGGGCGCAAAAGGATTGGAATCTCCAAGGGGAAAAGAATGTACGGAGTTTGGAAAAAAGTGCTTGACATCCTCTTTAGCCACAATATTAATTTTCTTTTAAAACTGCACATAATATTAAAGGAGAGAGCATGAGATCTTTTGGATCACCAACAGACAGGTGGGCTTGGTAGTAAATTAACAAAGAAATTCTCATTAAGAGCAGGGCAATTTAGACTCAAGACTCCTGAATTCAATATTCACCTTCCTATAAAAAACTCCAGTTCTTTATACATAATTTTTTTTTTATTTTTAGTGTCATCATTAACATAAAGCAGTGGTTCTCAAACTTTGGTGTGCATCAGAATTATCTTGTGGAGCTTATTAAAAATCCAGGTACCCAGGCCTGACCTAGACCTACTGAATCAGAACCTTTAGTTGTGAGGGCCCACTTCTGTTAGAAAAGCTCAACTGAGCATCTTTTGACAAACAGTGATTAAAAATACAGGTTTCCAAAATCATATATTAATTATTATTAACCAAGGAAGACTAAAATGAGTTCTTAGGGAGGAAAGGTAAGTTTGTTTACTTCACATTTGTAAATTCTTTACATTAGTAGGATTGCTTTCACTTTACTCTGATCAACATCACAATATGTCTACATATTCTCTCTCTCTCTCTGTCATACACATACACACATATTTTTAATAAACGAGGCTTTCCATCCCTCTTCTTAAAAGCTGGTATGACTTCTTATACATACTTGATCTGCACGGAGCATACTCAACAGTCTTTGCTCCATCTTGAAGAAAGCATGTTCCGACAGGCTCTCTCTCCTGTTTCATCTCAGTCCTCCAGTGGTACAAGGGAGCACAGGCCTATAATCAAAGGTTTAGTCCATAAAAATTATCTGAAAAATTAGTGTTTCAAATGATCTATACTACCTCAGAATATAACATCCTTTCTAAAGCATTAATAAAAATTAATCAAACCTATCCTATACCTTAAATTTCTTATCACAGTAGTGGATAAGAATTTTAAAAGAAGTATTTTTCTCACATTGTTCTGAAGGCCATATTTGTAGCTCATCTTTTTTTTCAAAATACTTAGCCAAATTATTTCTTCAGGTAGCATTTTTTTTTTTTTTTTTTTTTTTTTTGAGACAGAGTCTCACCGTGTTGCCTGGGCTAGAGTGCCGTGGCATCAACCTAGCTCACAGCAACCACAAACTCCTGGGCTCAAGGGATCCTCCTGCCTCAGCCTCCCGAGTAGCTGGGACTACAAGCATGCGCCACCATGCCCGGTTAATTTTTTCTACATATTTTTAGTTGTCCAATTAATTTCTTTCTATTTTTAGTAGAGACGG